>CM073004.1:56167500-56425000 GCA_037038555.1 Rhynchonycteris naso
ATGGCAACGAAAAACTAATGATTGATGCTTCTCATCTCTCTCCGTTCCTGTCTGTCTGTCCCTATCTATCCCTCTCTCTGACTCTCTCTCTGTCCCTTAAAAAAAAACAGCTTTAAAAAATAACAGTCATGTACTTCTGAATGGGTATAAATAAATACGTGCTTAAATTTCATTTTCGATTGTGGGCAATAGCTATCATATTAAAGATCATTTCCACGGGATAAGAAATGTGTAAGATGTCAGTTTCTTCATGATAGGTTTGCACTTCCCTTGAAGTTACTACTTGTTCTTGGGAAATGACTCCATATTTGCCAAGGGGATTCTAACACTTGATATCTTTTTGACCTGTTGAATTTGTCCATTTTACCTCCTACTGCCCACAGATTCTAAAATTTATCATATGCTTCTTCTGTAATTCTGATTAACAGAGGTCCCCAAACTATGGCCCACGGGCCAAATTGCAGCCACCTGAGGCCATTTATCCGGCCCCGCTGCACTTCCGGAAGGGGCACCTCTTTCATTGGTGGTCAGTGTATGGAGTACTGTATGTGGCGGCCCTCCAACGGTCTGAGGGACAGTGAACTGGCCCCCTGTGTAAAAAGTTTGGGGACCCCTGTTACATTTCCATTGGGTTGCCTCCTCTTAACTCTCCCTCTCTATCTTTAAGCCCCCAGACAGTGCTTCAGAATTTCTCATCAATATGAAAGTGAAAATTTGGGAGATAGACATGTACTATTATCATTGGCAGTTTTGGGACCGAAATTGAAGTTAGAGTGAAGGGAAAAATGGACATCAGCTTTTTCCAATCACAGCAAGTCAGGGAAGATGATAGATGTAGCAGCTGAAGGGAAGTAATCATGTTTCCTACATCTCTTGCCTCTGCTCAGCTTTTCCTACAGTTGGTACATCCTGTGGTAGCTCAGATATACAGACGAGGAGTCAGACAATTCCTTTGTACCACCTGAAGAAATGTAAAAGTGCCAGAGTTATTTCGACATGTGACAGCACTTTGCATAATTCACTGTTAAATTAACGTGCAATGTTTTCTATAATATAACATGTTTTAAATAATGAACAGAAGCTTGTTTTTCTTTTATTGGCATCTAATTATTTTTAGGAGTCATCTCTTTTTATTTATATTGTATAGCATAATAATTTAAATTGAATACTCTTGGGCCAAATAGGTTTGATATAAAAATCAGTTATATCAAAATTTGTGTCAGAAAAGTAGCAAGCAGCTCATCTTATGCATAATTGCAAAATATTTTTTTCTTTCAAGTCTTAAGTGTTAGAAATCCTGGCAACTTTCAACAATGAATGGAGTAGTTGCTACATATAATTTGATATTGCTTGGCAATAATGCTTTTAAAAATTGCTGTGATGTATTCATCAATAGTATTACACATGAGCCCCTTATCTTTTACAAAATGTTTAAGCAGATATAATGTAACAATCAGTTTGGTTCTTTTAAAATACTGTTTTTAGGTTGAAATACCCGCTTGTTTCTTCATGTTTGATAAGCTGGTAAACTAATTAAAACTTAATTGCCAAATGAAAAAATAAAACATTTCAAGGAATTTCTAGAGGTTTGTCATACAAAAACACACCCTTAAATATTTACTATTATTTATTATTTTTAAAGATATTAATTATTGATTTTACAGAGAGTATGGGGGGAAGGGGAGCGAGAAGTATAGTTACTTCACTTTGGCTGTTCATTGCTTGCTTGTTGCTTGTCATATGTGCCTTGACCAGGCAAGCCCAGAGTTTTGAACCAATGACCTCAGTGTTCCAGGTCAATGCTCTATCTACTGCGCCACCACAGGCTAGGCCAAGCTTTATTTTTAGTAAAGGATAAATTTTATTTCCAGCACTGAGGATTTTTAGCAGTTTGGTCACCTGCTAGGAGAGCAGATAGCAGGGAAAAGAGACACTCTGTGTCTGCTCTCCCACAGTAGCTCTAACCGCCAGTGTTATCACAGCCTGAGCTAGCAGTCCTCTGTTGCCGCCTGGCTCAGGAAATGCCAGCTCTCTCCTACCTGTCAGAAGCCCTGTCAGTGGGTTAGCGTTTTAGTAATTAATCATTCTGATTGATTAGCGTTGATTCAACCCTGCCATGAATCTTATGGATTTTTGTTCACTCATTGCTCCCATTAGCAGTACCTAAGTATCTCTTATAGGCCCTGGAGATCATTCTCTTGGCTTGTAATTCTTTCTCCTTATATCTTATGTTTGTCTGAAATATGTGACTATTTCTAAGCTTTCTATATCTACAAAAATACAACTGATTACTTGTATCAAATGAATATTCTGCTTTTAAAATATACACGTAAGAGAATATTTAAAGTTTTTTTTGATTAGTTATTAAAATTCAAAGAAGAAAGTTTGATAGATGATTATGACAAATCTTTTGCCTTTTTTAAAACATCAAAATAATTAAAAACAATTTTCTTTGAAAGTTGGCCAGGGATACTTTGCCCCGATCCTTTTAAAGGGAAATACGTGACCTATGACGTGGATGGAAATGTTGAACAGTATCACATAGAGTTCCTGGGTGACCCTCATTCAAGATCATGGATAAATGCAACATTTGTTGGACATTACAGTATCACATTAAAGGTATGTAGAGTAAGATCAAAACTTTCTTCTTCTTGCACTTGTTTTTAATTGTGTCCATTTTATCTCAGATCCTCAAAGATATGTAATTATTTACTTTTCATATAAATAAACAGTATATACTCTTAGAGTAAACTCACATTTTTATTTTAAAGCAGTTTTTCAAAAGGAAGTATGCATATAAAAATAGTCATGGGGTATTCTCAAATTTTATTTTTCTGAAGTAATATAAATCAACTGAGGACTTCACATAATTGCCTTTTGAAACTATTTTAAGAATTATCATTTCGTAATTTTTCAATCTCTTAAAAAGACTCTAAGTTGTCACCCTAGCTCATAGGGAAAATTAATTATAGAATACAGCCAGATTTTCAAATTTCAAATGGAATATTTCATTATACTAACTTCTTTAGTATCTTTTTGATTCTTTTTAAACTTTAAATCACACACTACAGCTAATGAATTGACTGGACTCCCTGGTTGATGAGGAGAGGTAAACTTTCCATGGGTTTGGTTTAATCATTATTAATTAACTCAGTTATCTCTGTATATAGTCTACTATTAAAACAGTTCCTCTGTAAATCATGCTTTCTTTAGAAATCTGATTGAAGAGTAGATGTCAGATGTGGACTCCTTTGACTCAGTTCGGATGGTTTCTATTTTATAGTGAGTTTATATATTCAAATGTACGTATAAGTGTATGTGCATTTAAGGCATGCCATTTAATCCACAGTATAAGTAAATCTATGGAAATTAGATGTATTTTAAAATGGGTTTGTAGGCCCTGGCTAGGTGGCTTTGTGGATAAAGTATCATTCCTGCGCACTGAAGTCATGGGTTCAAGCCCTGTCCAGGCACATACGAGAAGCAATCAGTGAGTTCACAACTAAATGGAATGACTAAGTGGACCAATGAGCTGATGCTTCTCTCACTCTCTCTTCCCTTCTTTTTTTCCTTAATCAGCGGAAAAATATTTTTAATGGTCTTTTACTCTATCTTTGGCATAAACAGTATCTTTGTTCCTTTCAGCCTGAAAGCAGCTGGAAGGAAAGTCTGCTTTATTTAAGTGTGGAATAACATCACTTATATTTATTTCATGGTAGTTGTAAGCCAGTCATCTTGATAAGAGGCACCTTCTCCGCTCTGACATTTTGGATGTGTGCCTAGGCACTTCTGCTGCCAGCCTTGGAAGACAGGACGGAGTGTTTTCCCTTCTGGGCCCACCTCCCCTTTTCTGAAGTATGGGGAACCTCCTAGTTTCTCATGAGCAGACCTTAGAATTTTAGATATTTGACAATGTGGAAAAGAGTGGAGCATTCTTAGAAATTATATTTAAATATAAGTAAAAAAAAATCAAAGTGCATTTTAAAATTGAGATTTGAGTCTTGTCATGATTAATTTGAGTAGTCTGGTATTAGCGTACCATTAATCCCAGGTACAAGGAAAAAAAAAATCTGATGCAAAACAAAGCCAAACACAAGAATTAGTAGCTATAAGTTGTTTTTTAATTGATTGATTTGAGAGAGAGAGAGTATTCATTTACTGTTCTATTTAGTTTTCCATTTATTGGTTGCTTCTCATGTGTACCCTAACCAGGGATCAGACTTCAACTGTGGTGTTTTGGGACAATCCTCTAACAAACTGAGCTACCTAGCCAGGGCCCATAAGTTTTTAACCTATGAAAGCATTAAAGCAGACTTAGAAATTCTTGCAAAGACCAGGAATTCATGGTTGCTTAAATTAACCAAAGGATGAGACCTGGAAAATAAATAAAGTGTTTGTTTCTGCTCTTCTTTTCCCTAGTTTCCCAACGAGCCAGGTGCTCTGGGTGGAAAACTCACTGGGTGCCCATAGCTCTGGGGCAGGATGTCTCCTCTGTTGTCATTCAGGGTCCCTACCTACATGCTCTGCTCTTGGCTCATGCTCTTTATTTTCTTGTATGTGTCTTTTTCTTTGCTGGTAGAAGAGGGGTGCCTTCTGTGGGTCTCTTTTTTCAAGTCTGAAGTTTTAGTTCTCTTTTTTCTTCATTCAACTGGCACATGCTGGACTGACTGTGCTCAGGTTCCCCCTCCTGGCTACCTGAGATCCCCGCCGGGCAGGAGGAACTAACAGGTGATTGACTTCTCCTTGACCCAATCTACTCAAGAAACAGAAACTAGGCAGTCAGGACATAGAGACAACCAAAGTAGAAAAATGGTAAAAATAAATAAATAAATAAATACATATGAGAAATTTGTTGAAAATGAATAATTCCACGTTATGTATTACCTAGGGATAGCTAGGATTTCCCTGTCTCTTAGAGACAAAGATAGCCTTGACTTGAACCTGTAGTTTACTACTATTGCCTAGACAGGGATTTAATTAATCCTCTATGGTCCTCTTTACTCTGGAGCTCCAATATCCACAAATGCTGATTCTATACTGTACCACACTGATCCAGCTATTAAATTCATACCCCTTTTGCCCATAAAGGTCACTTACCCAAAAATAGTATATAGTATGCAATGTAGACCTTCTTAAAGATTTTTTCTAGAAGAGGTAAAGAAGGGATGTGCATTGTACAAGTTATCTCATCTTTTTCTAAAACTAGACAAAGAATGATAGGCATATATAACTCTTATTGACTTACGCAATATAAATCTTACTTCATACATTATTTCAACATCAGTTTTCTTTATATGTATAAGCTTATTTTAATAAGTGTTTAAATAATATTTCAGAATTTTTACTGAATACGGACTGTATATATATATATATATTGTGCAGTATATGTTTAGGTGGGAGAGAAATAAGCTCGTCTAGAAAGACATCATATGCATTTATAAGAAAAGGAAATATTTTTAGGTTCAGACTATAAAAATATTCTTTTATTTCATGTTTGTCTACATTTTTTTGAATAGTTAATTCCCTTTGGTTGATAATTTTACAGGTCCACCTAATTAATAATTTTATTGTTGAAAGCGCAAAAGAACTCTGTCATAGTCTATTTACACAGATGATCGGATTTTCTCCAATAAATAAAACTACTCATAGATACACTGAGATATACAGTGTGTCCGTAAAGTCCTGGTGCATTTTTGACCGTCGCCAGTCAAAAATGCACCATGACATTACGGACACACTGTACTTTAGAAAAACGTTGAAGGCACTATTTAAATTGCATATTTGTAATCTATATTGGTTTATTCATACATTATTTTTTCACTTACTATTAAATCAGCTATAATAAAAGCTGACGTTCCCCCTCCCTTTTATAAAAGTTTTGATTCTTTTAATAGTATGTACTTAAACCACATATTGCTGTGATACTTACTCAGATAAAATAGACATGAATGTCTACTAGAAGGCTATATATTTTTTGAGTTGATGCATGAAATAAAATTCTTACCCTATTGGCACAAAATATTTCTTTTATATTTAGTAGGTACATGTCTGCAGAACTCATTAGTTGCAAGTTTATTTTTTAGGTTGAAAGATTTCTATATGACTAAGCTTAGCATTTCTTAAGCCAGGATATGCACTTGAGCAGGGGTCCCCAAACTTTTTACACAGGGGGCCAGTTCACTGTCCCTCAGACCATTGGAGGGCTGGACTATAAAACAAACTATGAACAAATCCCTATACACACTGCACATATCTTATTTTAGAGTAAAAAACAAAACGGGAACAAATACAATATTTAAAATAAAAAAGAACAAGTAAATTTAAATCAACAAACTGACCAGTATTTCAATGGGAGCTATGGGTGCGGATGCATCCTGTGCTCCTCTCTCACTGACCACCAATGAAAGAGGTGCCCCTTCCGGAAGTGCCGCGGGGCCAGATAAATGGCCTCAGGGGGCCGCAGTTTGGGGACCCCTGCACTAGAGAGCTTTACAAAATAGTAGCTACAGAAACAGTAATTCCTGGGCTCCATTATACTAAGTCGATTAAATCAGAATCCCTTGGGGTAGGGCCAGGCCTCAGCATTTAGGTTCTGCACATGCATCTAATGTGCAGCCAAGAGAGAGACCACAAGGAAGAGAGAGCTGAGTTTTCTCAACTTGAAGATCAGAGTTTTAATGGTTTTATTTCTACATATAACTTTATAGCTTACTGTTACTGTTACTTTTCTTCTTTCTTTTGTTAATCTTTCACTTTAATTTGCCTGGAAATTATGCTTACTGCTATAGATTCACATGTCTAACCCAAATAGTAGTTGGTTTCATTGAACATAACTCTAAGGTCATTCTCGTCTTTCAGCATTATATATAATTTATAGATATTGCTGGTAAAGCAGGTGTATAATGTGAAGTTAAATATTTATAGTTTGTTTAAGTTGATCTTTTATCTGATAGATTATATAGAGTCATTATCATTTTTCTTGGACATAAATAATGTATTCAACCAGTGATTGTCCGGCCTACATTTTTCTAGTTCTTTACATGGCCAGGAAAGAGGAGGTAGTCCACCCTAATGATGATAAAGTTTAGATTTGTTGGTCCATGATGCAAACGGGTATTTTAGTTGTGCATTTAGTGCTCTGTTTACTACTGTATGCAAGACATGCCTGTTGATAGGCAACAATTTCTTTGGCTCCCAGGTATTATTTGGTCCTTTACCAGTTGTCTTGTGGACTTGCCTGTATTTTCTAGGAAGATGAAAAGGGAACAATGCCATATTGCTAAACCTGAGCTCTGTAACTCCTAGAATTCTGCTTCCTAATGTGGATAGTCAACTCTTGCTCACCAAAATGGCCCAGGTCTCTTTCTTCCTGTTCTAAAGTAGAATTGCTCATTTGATATTCTTGCAGTAGGATATGGCCAGTGAGTTGTGAATGAAAGTGATAAATGTCACCTCTTTGAGCACAAAGCTGCATTCAGTGCCATATCCTCGAGAATTCTGTTGTTTCCTGTGACATTATGGTTGATAATGTTTAAAATATTGGTTTGCTACTCTCTCAGCCTGGATCCCCCAATGACTACTCTTAGCAAAGGCATTCGCCCATCTACCAATAGATAACAGATATGCAATGTGGGAAAGCTACAGAACTTTTGTTAAGCCCCTGGGATTATTCTAACAAGTGCACTAATGCTAACTCAGGGATACCACAGTTCTTTGTAACCTGTATCTTTAGAAAAACCATTTTAGAAATTTCAGTGCTCTTCAGAAGATGACTGAATGACTGAAATCAAATTTCTCCAGTCTGTAGATAGAAATAACACAATTTATGTTGTAGTAATTTATCAAATAAATGGATTTCTTTTCTGTATGGTGATAAACATATGAGTAGCAATTGCCAATTTATTCATATATTGAATATAAATTTGGTCTAGTAAATATCCTCCAACAAAGGGCTCTGATGTCAACATGGACTATGGCAACTCCAATAACTAGCTCACAAATAGCAATTATATATTGGGTCCCTGCCATAGGTGAAGGAGTGTATAGATCAGTGGTCGGCAAACTCATTAGTCAACAGAGCCAAATATCAACAATACAATGATTGAAATTTCTTTTGAGAGCCAAATTTTTTAACTTAAACTATATAGGTAGGTACATTGTTATTAACTTAATTAGGACCGACCGACATCCCATATGTACCTACGTGCCCGCACGTGGTATTTTGTGGAAGAGCCACACTGCAGGGGCCAAAGAGCTGCATGTGGCTCGCGAGCCGCAGTTTGCCAACCACTGGTAGATGCTTTTCATATAATTCTAAAGTTTCATATCAGCCACATGAATAAAGGCATCATCACTATTAGATGTACAGAAGAAACTGAGATTCAGGCTACATGTTTAACCTAAGGTCAATTAGCTACTAAGTGATGGGACAATGATTACAATCAAGATGTCTAATTCCAATGTCTAAATTCTTTTCTCTTTCTATACCATGTCAATTTACCTATGCTTAAGCAGTGATCTAAGTTATTGTTGAATGTTTCCCACATTTTCATCTACAAATGAGGACATTTTTCATCTTTTAATTCTGATAGACACATTGAATGATGACAGTCACTGGTAGACTTGCTCAAGCAAAACTCTTCACTTCTTCAAATTAAATTTGCAGAAGTCATTCCACAAGCGCATCTGGAGTAACACCTATTTGAGTAAATGTTTTGCTTCTGATTCGTTAGGATCCAAATTCTAAGAATGTAGTATATAATAAAAATTAGCACATTAGTTTGTAGACTAGATCATCAGGCACCATTTTGCTCTTAGAGTAACAGAGTGAAACTGGATACAAATCTATTGAGCCAATTCAGTGGAAAACCACATTTGCAAATATATGTATATTTTTGAACCATATTTCTGCTGCTAAGTAATCTGTATAGCTACCAAACTCTCAGAAATGTTTGCCATATCAATTCTATATTTGATATAAAATTTGCTGAAATTTTGCTATTATTAGATAAAGACTTTTTGTTTGTTTGCTTGTTTTCTAAGCATCCTTTAGTTATTGGACTGGAGAAAGGTTGAGGGAATTAGCACATGTTTCTTTAATTGTGACCTATTTCTGAATAATCTTCCAAGAAAACTTTTATGGCAATATATACTAGGAAAAGAATTAAGTTATCAAAGTGGTTAAAAAGGCAGTCTCTAGAACCAGGTTCTTTGGGTTTGAAGATTGGCCATGCTATTTACTAGACCTATGACCTTAGGCAAGTGACTTGCCCTTCGCAAATCCCATATTCTTCATCTTAAGATAGAGGTTGTAGTAGTATCTGTTCCATGAAGGTGTAGGGGTTAACTGAGATAGTATATGTATGTAAAGCAGTTAGCACAGTGCTTGTCTTTCAGTAAGCTCTTAAACATTAGTTGATATTATTCACTAGAAATACAGGTAAAATATATAGTTAAATGATTTCTTTTCCCCTAGAAACCAAATTTACAGGAAGGAGCAACAAAAAAGATACTAAGCACAATAAGGTGGAGAATAATAATTTTTTCTTTTGAGTAAGATCATAGGTATAAATGACATGATTTTAGTGTTGTTCTATTTTTAAATCAACCAACATGATAGTCCCAGAAATTGAGTGAAATAGACCTAATTGGTCATGTATCTTATCCTTTGATTCTTTAGTACCTGACTGAAGGAGTCCATTGCTGCAGTGCTTTTCTAGTTTAAGGCATACAGAAGTGCTAAGAACTTTTGAAAACAGAAGATAACTTAGAACCTTCTTAATCTGACTCCTTGGTGAATGAATAGTTCTCAATATCAGCAATACCCCAAGAATACTTTGGATTTGTTCAATGGAATTTGGAAGGAGAATGGAAGATATTATTTTTCATGTTCTTTGCAACTGAATGAAAGCCGTTTCTTTTCCTATCTCTATTCTGCTTTTTGAGTCACTCACATTTATATGTGCTGACTTTTCTGCTCTATATAAATTCTTGAATTCACCTTTGTTATTTCCCAACTTCATTTCTTATGAATTTACATAGCCGTGAACTTATACTGAAGTTAAAAGTCCTAACCCAAATAATATGACTAACTTGACTCCATCTATAAAGGACGGAACAGATCACTACCTTTCCCATCACCAAATGCATGAAAAATGCATTAAGTATCAACTAGGTTTCTCATATTTACTCTTCAATGGGTTAGTCATCTTTTTAAAGAAATTCCAATATATAGTTTTCTCAATTGTCTCAAAAGTGTTTATTTTCTGTTAAAGAAACCAGTGTCAGATCATTGTTTTTAAGCCAAAATACAAGGCTCATTAAATTGCCTTTAGAGTCACACCCCTTATGAGTAAGCCTGCTTTATAATGAGTCTTTTATATTAAGGCTGTTAAATAAATAGTTGTACTGTAACTTTCTGGTACATTTTTTCATAAGGGAATGGTGAAGTCCAAAACCCATAATCCTATGAGCCAACAATTGATATATAAACTTCTTTTTTATTTTATTTTCTTTAATTTCCCCACCATTCTTGCTTTGTTTTGTTTTGTTTTTGAGTATCTTCTAGCCAAGGGCCAAGACCAGTCCATGACTCAAGCAAAACCCTAAACAGTTTTTAATAACTTTTAAAATAAATTTCAGATGACCACTTCCTTACCATTCTGTTTATCTCATAGAATATGTACTAACTCTGTATCACATATTTAACCATCCTTTTCTCCTAGATATTCCACCTGCTATCATTAAACAGAATCTGAGCATCTGTCTGTAATATATACACCCATTGTTTTCTCATGAACACATATTTCATCAAAAATGAGCAGATGTGGAGTAGAAAAGAACAGCCAAGTATGTTAGCTCTTTTTTAGGTTCTGGTTTTGATTTTCATATTTTTTGTTTAAAATCCTTCAGGTTAAGTCTGACTTTTTAAAGACTCGGGACAAATGAGCACATGCTTATTGTCATGACTGATATACACCTGTTCTCCCAGTTCCAGTTAATGTCCCAGATGCAGCAGGCAGCCTGGCTAGAGAAGTGGGAGGAGCAGCACTTTACATAAGCACACGCTTTAAAATTATCTCTTGACTCAATGCTCTCAATGTTCATTTGCTTCCTGTGCTTTATGTCATTAATCTTTTGCTAATTCTTCACTATCATTGGATGTAGCAGTGTTTTCAACTGCTTTCTTGCTATAGCTTTAATAATATATTTAGTTTTGCAAAATAAAAATTCTACAACTTGAGCTCAGAATATGTGAAGTACTTCAACTTATACACAATAAATATGTTTCTGATTTTTTAAAAAATTGTAATAAAATATAGATAATGTAAAATTTACCATTTTAACCATGTATTCAATGATGATTTAAGTTAACTACTGATTGATAATTCTAGAAAAAATTTTTTCTAAGTAATATAAATACAACCTGATACCAAAAATGCTAAATGGCAGTTTCCCGTCATTTGTAGTACTATTTATTTCTTATGATATAGGAGTCCTCATAATACCATATATATTAGATTTGTGCAACAGAATTGCTTTTTAGTGAAGCAAAGTAACATTTTATAGGCATACCTCGTTTTATTGTGCTTTGGTTAATTATACTGAAAATACTAGGATTTTTATAAATTAATGTCTGCCAGAGCCATTTTCCCAAAAACATTTACTTTCTTTGTGTCCCTGTGTCACATTTCAGTAATTATTGCAATTTTTCAAAGTTTGTTTTTATTATTACATTTGTTTTGGTGATCTGTGATAGCTGATCTTTAATGTTATTGTCATAATTGTTTTGGGGTACCGTGAACCACACCTGTGCATGACCACAAACTTAATGGATACATGTTGTATGTATTCTGATTTCTACACTGATTGGCCATTTCTCCATCTCCCTCTTTGTGAGCTTCCCAATTCCCTCAGAAATAATATTTTTAAAATCAGGCCATTTAATAATTCTACAATAGCCTTTAAGTCTTCAGGTGAAAGGAATAGTCACACGACTCTCACATTAAATCAAAAGCTACAAATGACTAAATTTAATGAGCAAGTCATGTCAAAAGCCAAAAACTAGGTCTCTAGTACCAAACATTTAGCCAAGTTGTGAATGCAAAGGAAAAATTCATGAAGGATTAAAAATGCTACTCCAGTGAGCAAGTGATTGATAACAAAGGGCAATAGTTTTATTTCTGGTATGGAGAAAGTTTAGTGGTCTAGATAGAATATCGAACCAGCCACAACATTACCTCAAGCCAAAGCCTAACTCAGAGCAAGGTCGTAATTCTTCAGTTCTATCAAGGCTGAGAGCAGTGACAAAGCTCCAGAGGAAAAGTTTGAAGCAAGCAGTGTTTGATTCATAAGGTTTAATGAAAAAAACCCTCTCCATGACATAAAAGTTCAAGGTGATGCAGCAAATGTTGATGTGGAAGCTACAGCAGTTACCCAGAAGATCTAGCTTAAGTAATTAATGAAGGTAGCTACACTAAACAGATGTTCAAAGTAGACAAAGCAGTCATATATTGAAAGAAGATGCAACTACGACTTTGACAGCTAGAGAAGAAAAGTCAATGCCTGGCTTCAAAGCTTCAACAAATAGGCTGATTCTCTTGTTAGGGGTAAATTCAGTTGGGGACTTTTAAGTTGAATCCAATGTTCACATACCATTCCGAAAATCCTAGGGTCCTTAAGAATCTCTTCTGCCTCCTCTATAAATAGAATAACAAAGTCTGGATGACAGCACATCTGTTTACAACATGATTTACTAATTATTTTAAGCCCACTGTTGAGACCTATTGCTCAAAAAAAAAGATTTCTTTCAAAATACTACTGCTCATTGACATTGCACTTGGGCTGCTGGAGACGTACAAGGAAAGTCATATTATCTTCATGCCTTCTAACACAACACCCATTCTGTGCTCACGGACCAAGAGTTATTTCAACTTCAAGTCTTAGAAATACATTTCAAAGAGATTCAAAGATGGCGACGGAGTAGGCAGATGTTCCAACTGCCACCTCCCAGGACCAAATTGGATTACAACTTAATTTAAGAACAATCATCTTGAAAAACCAACTTTGGACTAAATAAAGAGGAATCTATAACCAAGGATCACAAAAGAAGCCACACCAAGACTGTCTGCAGGTGGAGCAGATGAAAAGTGGAGCTTTCATCTTATGGAGCTTGGGGCTTTTACGGAGTTGCTATCATCTCTTAAGCAGGAGGAAGATAATTCTTATACACAGGTTGGTTCCACGTACACTACCCAGGCACAGAAAACAAAGACACAAACAGCAAAAAAAATGCAGTAGCTGCAGACAAAGAGCCCAAAGCGGGTTACAAATAACAGCTGATGCCAACCCAAGATCTAAAACCAACACAAGTTGTAGTGGGTGGCAGACAGCAATAACCCCAGATTCAGCTAGCTACACAAGCAGCACAGCCAAAAGAGGAGTCTAGCATGGGGAACAGATACTATGAAGAATAAATACGCCCAGCAAGATAGACATTGCACAGTGTAATATACACAATCAAGGTTGACACTTCGAGCTAGCCAGCCTGAAGGAATAACTGTACCTACAAAAGGTCCAACTGCATTCAATACTTTCAGGCAACAGGAGGGAAAATAGTACCCTAAAGAAGCATTCCTAGAATAAGGAAAACAGAGGTCAGTACCACCAAGCCCATCTTCCTCATAAAGTACAGAAAGTTCAAAGTCAGACAGTACTACCTAATACACAGCCAAAATGGGCAGACAGATAAATGCTACCCAAGTGAATCAACAAGAGAAATCCTCAGATAAAGAACTAAATGAAATGGAAGTAACCAAACTACCAGATACAGAGTTTAAAGTAATGATTTTTCGATGCTCATGGATCTTAGAGCAAAAATTTATGGTCATAATGAACATCTACATAAAGAGATAACAAGCATTAAAAAGGACATAGAAATTATAAAAAAAAGAACCAGTCAGAAATGACAAATAAAATATCAGAAATGAAGGCAGAACTAGAAGGAATCAGTAGCAGGCTGGATGAAGCAAAGGATCGAATCAGCAATTTAGAAGACAAGATGAACATAAGCACAGAAGTAGAGCTGCAAAACGAAAAGAGGCTCAAAAAGACTGAGGAAACTCTAAGAGACCTGTAGCAACATGAAGAGAAACAATATCCACATCATAAGGGTTCCTGAAGGAGAAGAAAATGAACAAGGGATAGAGAACCTGTTTTAAAAAATTACAGCTGAAAATTTCCCTAAATTGATGAAGGAAAAACTCACACAAGTTCAAGAAGCACAGAGAGTTCTATTAAAGAGGAATGCAAGGAGGCCTACACCAACACACATCATAATTAAAATGCCAAAGTTAAGAGACAAAGAAAGAATACTAAAAGCTGCAAGAGAAAAGCAGTTAATTTACCTACATAGGAGTCCCAATAAGGATGACATCAGACTTCTCAACAGAAACACTTGAGGCCAGAAGGGATTGGCAAGAAATATTTAAAGTGATGCAGAACTTGAATCTACAACCAAAACTACTTTATCCAGAAAGACTATTGTTTAAAGTTGAAGAAGAAATAAAAAGCTTCCAGGATAAAAAAAAAAAAATACTGAAGGAATTCATTATAACCAAACCAAACCAGTACTGCAAGAAATGTTAAGGGGCTTACTATAAAAAGAGCAAAGGGAAAATAAAAAGAAATCAAGAAAAAGAGGAATGTAGATTTAAAGAATAAAATGGCTATAAAGTACATGTCAATAATAACCTTAAATGTAAATGGATTAAATGATCCAATCAAATGACATAGGGTAGCTGCATGGATAAGAAAACAGGACCCATACATATGCTGTCTACAAGAGACCTACCTCAGAATGAAAGGTACACATAGACTAAAACTGAAGTGATGGAAAATAGTATTTCATGCAAATAGAAAAGAAAAAAAGTAGGGGTAGCAATACTTATATCTGACAAAATAGACTTTAAAACAAAGTCTATACTAAGGGGTTAAGAAGTCACTTTACATAATGATAAAGGAAGCAGTCCAACAGGAGGATATACCCATTCTAAATATTTATGTGCCTAACATAATTGAACCTAAATATATAAAGCAGATTTTGATGGACATAAAGGGTGAGATCAACAGCAATACCATAATAGTAGGGGATTTTAATACCCCACTAACATCAATGGATAGATTCTCCAGACAAAAAATTAATAGAGAAACAGCAGCCTTAAAAGAAACACTAGATCAACTGGATTTAATGGATATCTTCAGAACCTTTTACTCCAAAGCAGCAGAATATACATTCTTTTCGAGTGTTCATGGTACATTCTCTAGGATAGATCACATGTTAGGACACAAAAGTGGTCTCAACAAATTTAACAAGATTGAAATCATATCAAGCGTCTTCTCTGATCACAGTGGCATGAAACTAGAAATCAACTACAAAAGAAAAAAAAACATTCAAACACTTGGAGGCTAAATAGCATGTTATTAAATAATAAATGGGTTAACAATGGGATCAAGGAAGAAATAAAAAATTTGCTTGAAACAAATGAAAATGAACATACAACAATACAAAATTCATGGGACACAGCAAAAGCAACCCTGAGAGGGAAGTTCATGGCACAACAGGCATACCTTAAGAAGCAAGAAAAAGCTCCAATAAACAACTTTACCCTACATCTAAAAGAACTAGAAAATGACAAGTAAAACCCAGAGGAAATAGAAGGAAGGAAATAATAAAGATCAGAGTGGAAATGACATAGAGGCTAAAAAAACAATGTGGAAGATCAGTGAAACGAAGAACTGGTTCTTTGAAAAAGTAAACAAGATTGAGGAACCTTTAACCAGGCTGACCAAGAAAAAAAGAAAGAAGACTCAAATAAATAAAATTAGAATGAGAGTGGAGAATTAACAACTGACACTACAGAAACACAAAGGATTGTAAGAAAATACTATGAGTATCGGTATGCCAAAAAATTGGACAACCTAGGTGAAATGGATAAATCCCTAGAAACATAATTTTCTAAAACTCAATCTGGAAGAATCAGAAAACCTAAACAGACCAATTACAACAAATGAAATTGAAACAGTTATCAAAAAACTCCTAGCAAACAGAAGTCCTGGACCAGCTGGCTTCAGAGGCGAATGTTACCAAATATTCAAAGAAAAACCAACAGCTATCCTTCTCAAGTTACTTCAAAAAATTCAAGAGGGGGGAAGACTCCGAAGCTCCTTTTATGAGGCAAGCATAATCCTCATTCCAGAACCAGGTAAAGACACTACAAAGAAAGAAAACTATAGGCCAATATCCCTGATGAACTTAGATGCTAAAATTCTCCACAAAATATTAGCAAACCAGATTCAGCAATACATGAAAAAAGTCATACATCATGATCAAGTTGGATTTATTCTGGGGAGGCAAGGCTGGTAACAATAGTCACAAGTCAATCAATGTGATTCATCACATAAGCAAAAGGAAGGATAAAAATCACATGATAATATCAATAGATGCAGAAAAAGCATTTGATAAAATTCAGCACCCATTTATGATAAAAACTCTCAGCAGTGTGTGAATACAGGAAACATACCTCAACATGATAAAGGCCATCTATGACAAACCCACAGCCAACATCATACTCAATGGGCAAAAATTAAAAGCAGTCCCCGTAAGATCAGGAACCAGGCAGGGGTGCCCCCTTTCACCACTCTTATTCAACATAGTTCTGGAAGTCCTGGGTATAGCAGTCAGACAAGAAGAAGAAATAAAAGGCATCCAAATTGGAAAAGAAGAAGTAAAACTATTGTTATTTGCTGATGATATGATACTGTACATAGAAAACCCTAAAATCTTACTAGACCTGATAAATGAGTTAGGCAATGTGGCAGAATATAAAATTAACACTGGGAAATAATTTTTTTTTCATTTTCTTCTGCATGAAGTTTTAGAACTTTTTCTATATATTTCTGCATCGCTGATTCCAAATCTGAAATTCATTATTTGGTGCATGCTCTAGTTTTTATGCAATTTTAATTTCTTTTTGTTAATGGCATGCATTGGTTTTTAAATTGGAGTTAAAGGGCAGCGACTCTTGGATTGAACATAACCACAAGGCAATTAATGTTTTATAAACATCACTTTTTCATAATTGTAGTTGTTTTTAAATGTAAAAAATTATTATCTGATAAAAACACCCTCTTATTTTGTTTTAAAATTGAATCATGGCTTCTTCGAGTAGGTGTAAACGTAAGAATAGTCCTGACACCTTCTGTTATATATGTGGCTATTACACACTTCAACATCAAAGGCGCCATATTTCATCATTTGTGACACTTGCATGTATTGCCTATTTTCAAGTTCCCCTTGTCAATCAGTACAAGAATTGGGCTCCTCATATTGTGTGTCATCAATATGAGGAAATGCTTCATGACTGGACAAAAGGAAAATGCAGTGGAATGCCTTTTGTATTCCCATGGTTTGGTGTGAACCTAAGTACCACAGCAGTGACTATATTTCTGTCTGATCCATACAAAGGGCATCGGCAAGAAAAAAACAGCATATGATCACATATCCTAATATTCCTTCAGCGATATGACCTATCCCACACTCTGAGACACTCCCAGTTCCAGTTTTCAATGGTTTTATTTCTTCTAAGGATGATGGAAGTGAACATGGTGATCAAGTGTATTTTGATAAGATGCATGAGGAAATGGTTGTAGAATCTGAAGGGTCTTCTTCTGATGCCAAGCAGTCATTAACCCCTCAGCAGTTTAGCCAACCTGAATTGAATGACTTAGTAAGTGATTTGGGCCTATCAAAGAAAGCAGCTGAGTTATTAACCTCCAGGCTTCAAAAAAGAATATACCTCACAGGTCAGCTAAAGTATCCCATTTCAGGAAGCATGAACAAATTTTTGTGGACTTTTGTCTGAAGACAAACACTTAGTTTACTGTCATGATATCAGTAGTCTTCTCAGCCAGCTAGGTGTTACCACTTACAATTCAACAGAATGCAGCTATTTCTTGACAGCTCTAAACTGACTGTGAAATGTGTTCTCCTACACAACGGTAATGTTTATGCAGCAGTTCCAACTGGTTATTCAACTCATCTGCAAGAAGATTATAATGACATAAAAATTGTCCTCGACTTTCTGAAGTATGAGGAGCATAACTGGATCATTTGTGTGGATCTTAAAATGGTAAATTTTCTGCTAGGACAACAGAGAGGTTTCATGAAGTATCCTTGCTTTCTGTGTTTGTGGGACAGCCGAGCTCAGGAGAAACACTGAACACAAACGGAGTGGCCAAAACCAGGAAGATGAATAAGGAAGAGAAAGCAGCATGGCAGTCTTTTGTGGCAGTTACAAAGAACTTTCTTGGAAACAAAAAAGCAGAAATCTATAAACTTCTGGTTCAAAGGATGCTTTTAGCTTTCCGTGACATTACATGTAACATGAGTGTTAAGATTCACTTCCTGAACAGTCACCTTGATAAGTTTCGTGAAAATCTTGGAGCTGTTAGTGATGAACAGGGAGAATGCTTTCATCAAGATCTGAAGACGATGGAAGAGCATTATCAGGGGCGATGGGACAGAAATATGATGGCTGACTATCCAGGAGCATCAAACGAGATTGTCCTCAACAAGTACACAAACGCAAGAGCTACAAACACAAATTTTTGCCTGAATAGAATTTAAATAAGTTTTGTACAAATTTTATGATTAAACAAAGTGTTTTAATATGTTCTTTTTTGAAATTCTAGACAAATTCTGATGCAATTATATCTTTTAGTGTATTAGTGTATTTACTGCATTATATAAATTATTATATTTTCACAAAGATGATGTCCAAGAAGTCATTTTACTTCATTATGTTAAACTAAATGTTGAAAATTTTATAATAAGATGGAAACCTAAAATCTTGAATTGCAAAAATACTGTAGTTACAGAGAAATACTATTGTCAGATTTGAGATCAGCACACTCGAATTAGTTAAGAACAAGTGTTTTTGTGGATGCAACAAAAATTTTGTTCCCCAACGTATTCAGAAATCAGTAGCATTTTTATACACTAACAATCTAACAATGAACTGTCAGAAAGAGAAATTAAGAAAACAATCATCTTCCCTATTGCAACAAAAGAAATAAAGTACCTAGGAGTAAATTTAACCAAGAAGGTAAAAAGACTTGTACTTGGAAAATTATAAAACATTGATAAAAGAAATCAAGGAAGATACAAACAAGTGGAAGCATACACCATGTTCATGGATAGGTAGGAAGAATAAACATCATTAAAATGTTTATATTAAAAAAAATGTTTATATTACCCAAAGCAATCTATAAATTCAATGCAATTTCTCCTAAAATACCAATGGCATACTTCAAAGATATAGAACAAATATTCCAAAAATTCATATGGAACCAAAAAAAGAACAGGAATAGCTTCAGCAATCGTGAAAATGAAGAATAAAGTGGGAAGTATCACACTTACTGATCAAGGCCATTTTACTCAAAACAACTTGGTACTAGCATAAGAACAGGCATGCAGATCAATGGAACAGAACAGAGAACCCAGAAATAAACCCACACCTTTATGAACAATTGATATTTGACAAAGGAGGTAAGAGCATACAATAAAGACAGTCTCTTTAATAAATGGTGTTGGGAAAATTGGACAGGTACATGCAAAAAAAAATGAAAATATATCACCAACTTTCACCATTCATTAAAATTAACTCAAAATGGATAAAAGACTTAAATTTAAGTTTTGAAACCATAAACATCTTTGAAGAAAACATAGGGCCTGACCAGGCCATGGCGCAGTGGATAGAGCATCGGACTGGGATACTGGAAGACCCAGGTTTGAGACCCTGAGCTCGCCAGCTTGAGCGCGGGCCCATCTGGCTTGAGCAAAAAAAGCTCACCAGCTTGGACCCAAGGTCGCTGGCTCCAGCAAGGGGTGGCTCGGTCTGCTGAAGGCCCGTGGTCAAGGCACATGTGAGAAAGCAATCAATGAATAACTAAGGTGTCGCAACGGCAATGAGAAACTAATGATTGGTGCTTCTCACCTCTCTCTGTTCCTGTCTGTCTGTCCCTATCTACCCCTCTCTCTGACTCTCTCTCTGTCCTTGTAAAAATTAAAAAAAAAAAAAAAAGAAAACATAGGCAGTAAACTCTCTGATATATCTCATAGCAATATTTTTTCCAATTTATGTCCTCGGGCAAGTGAAATAAAAGACAAAATAAACAAATAGTACTATATCAAACTAAAAAGATTTTGCACAGCAAAAGACACCATGAACAAAATAAAAAGACAACCCACACAATGGGAGAACATATTCACCAATATGTCTGATAAGGGGTTAATAACTAAAATTTATAAAGAACTTCTAAAATTCAACACCCGGAAGGTAAACAATCCAATTAAAAAATGGGCAAAAGAACTTAATAGACACTTCTCCAAAGAGGACATTCAGATGGCCAATAGGCAAATGAAAAAATGTTCAACGTCACTAATTATCAGAGAAATACAAATTAAAACCACAATGAGATACCACCTCACTCTTGTCAGAATGGCACTCATCAACAAAACAACACAGAATAAGTGCTGGCAAGGGTGTGGAGAAAAGGGAACCCTCCTGCACTGCTGGTGGGAATGCAAACTTGTACAGCCGCTGTGGAGAACTGTATGGAATTTCCTCAAAAAATTAAAAATGGAACTGCCTTTGACCCAGCTATCCCACTTTTAGGAGTATATCCTAAGAATACCAAATCACTGATTCAAAAGAAGAAATGCACCCCCATGTTTATGGCAGCATTGTTTACAATAGCCAAGAACTGGCAACAGCCCAAGTGTCTGTCAGTGGATGAGTGCATTAAAAAGCTGTGGTACAGCCTGACCAGGCGGTGGCGCAGTGAATAGAGCATCAGACTAGGATGCAGAAGACCCAGGTTCAAGACCCTGAGCTCGCCAGCTTGAGCGCGGGCCCATCTGGCTTGAGCAAAAGCTCGCCAGCTTGGACCCAAGGTCGCTGGCTCCAGCAAGGCGTTGCTCGGTCTGCTGAAGGCCCGCGGTCAAGGCACATGTGAGAAAGCAATCAATGAACAACTATGGTGTCACAATGGCAACGAAAAACTAATGATTGATGCTTCTCATCTCTCTCCATTCCTGTCTGCCTGTCTCTATCTATCCCTCTCTCTGACTCTCTCTCTGTCCCTATAAAAAAAAAGGGTGGTACATATACACATTGGAGTACTATGCGGCCACGAAAAAGAAGGAAATCTTACCTTTTGCGACAGCATGGATGGATCTGGATATTATTATGCCAAGTGAAATAAGCCAGGCAGAGAAAGAAAAGTATCATATTACCTCACTTATATGTGGAATCTAATGAACAAGGTGACATGAGGAACGAAATAGAGGCAGAGGCATGGTCACAGTGACCAGAGGGACAGCAGTCAGAAGGAAGGGGGATGAGGGGATGGGATCACAGAAGGTGAAGGGATTAATGAAAATATATATACACAACACAGAAATGCAGATAACAGGACAGCAAATAAGGGAGT
The DNA here is from genome assembly GCA_037038555.1 of Rhynchonycteris naso. Lineage (NCBI taxonomy): Eukaryota > Metazoa > Chordata > Mammalia > Chiroptera > Emballonuridae > Rhynchonycteris > Rhynchonycteris naso. Next base: position 56,189,053 of record CM073004.1, read on the forward strand.
TGGAGTGGGGAAAGAGACACGGATGGGATGAGGGTGTTATATTCAGTGGGACACTTGAATCCAGTAAACACAATAGATTAAAATTAATTTTAAAAATGATTAATACAAAAAAAAAGAACATTCGTTATTCATGGTAAGAGTCTAAATATCAGTATTAACAAGGGTGTGGAAGAAGTTAATTCCAACCATTGTGAATGACTTTGAGGGGTTCAAGACTTCAGTGGAGGAAGTAATTGCAAATATGGTGGAAATAGCAAGATAACTATAATTAGAAGTGGAGCCAGAAGACATAACTGAATTGCTGCACTCTCATGACAAATGTGAACGAATGAGGAATTGCTTCTTATGAACAAAGAAAAAGTGTTGGAATTTCTCCTGAGGAAAGTGCTGTGAAGATTGCTGGCATGACAATAAGGGATTTAAGAGTATTACCTACACTTAGTTGATAAAGCAGTGGTAGGGTTGAGAGGACTGACTCCAATTTTGAAAGTTTTATTGTGGGTAAAATACTGTTGAACAGCATCACATGGTACAAAGGAAACATTTGTGAGAAGAACAGCTAATTGATGTGACAGACTTCATTGTTGTCTTATTTTAAGATATTGTCCTGGCCACCCAAACCTTCAGCAGTTACCACTCTGATCAGTCAGCAACTATCAACATTGAGCAAGACCTTCCACCAACAAGAAGATTATGACCTGCAGAAGGCTCAGATAATTGTTGGCATTTTTAAGCAATAAGGTTATTTTAAAATTAATTTATGTACAGTTTTCAGGCATAGTGCCATGATAATAGACTGTGGTATACTGCAAACATAACTTTTATATATACTGGGAAACCAAAAAACTCATATGACTTGCTTGTCTCAATCTTCTCTTTATTGTGGTGATGTGGAACCTAACTTGGAATATCTCTGAGGTATTTCTGTGTTGTGGTGGAGGCCACAGATGCTGAAGCTAGATTGCCCGTGTATGATTCCAACTCTACCACTTACTAGCTATATGAACCTGGGCAAGTTCTAAACTCAGGGCGTCAGTTTCCTCATCTGTAAAATGAGAGTAATAGCACCTACCTCAAGCTTAAAATGAGTTGTTTGTGAAGTGCTTAAGACTATATCTGGCAGTTAGTACTATATAAACATTGGATAAATTAGCAAATTAAAAGATAGCAATAGAATCTTTAACAGTAGAACTCCTATGGAAATAAAATGTATATTCATTCAGCAATTCCCTATTGTGACTAGAGTTCTTACCTCATTTTCTTGGCCTGCAGAGATCAAATGACAAATGTTAATGTTATGATAGTTTATGATATTGATAGCTAACAGTTGAAAAATACTTTACATTTTATAAAATACTTGTTACGTAGACTATCTCTTGTGATCCTCACTCGCTAATGAAAAAAGTTGAGGCTCAGGTTGAATGACTTGCCTGAGGTCACACAACAGCAGCACTGGAACTGGAGCCCAGGTCTTCTGATTACAAATTCCAGGTTTTTATATTGCATGTCAGCCTCCTTGAAATTTAAATAGGGCCATCTGCTTCTGATCTTCATAAACATTCCAAATTTGTAACAGGGTATCATCTATAAACTGGAAAATTACAAAGTCCTTCTTATAGATCTCCTGTTAATTTAGCTAACTGATTAATTAACCTTTAACCAGGGCTTTTCAGAGTTGGACAAAGATGTGAAAGCTCTCTTTTTCACATTTAGTGCATTGATTCCAAGCCATAGATTTAGGAGCTCTTCATGGCTGTCATTGAAACCTAGTATTTATTTCATTCCCTTTAGCCAAGGAGTGTTTTTTGTTTGTTTGTTTCACTCTACTATTGGTTCCCAACTTTGCTCATCATGACATTCTCCCATAGGTATTTTTAAAAATATATATTCTTTATTGTTGAGCCATAAAATATGAAGAAATCCTACCATTTGCAACAACATGGATAGACCTTGAAGGTATTATGCTAAGTAAAGTCAGTAACCACTGCTCTCACTTTATATGTGGAATTAAAAAATAATAATAATAAACCAAAAAAGCAAAACTCAAACTTATAGGAAAAGAGACCAGACTTGTGGTTACCAGAAACAGAGGGAAGGGGGAGTGGAAATTGGAGAAAGGTGGTCAAAATGTACAAGCTTCCAGTTATAAGATAGTATGCTGGGGAGATAATAGACAACATGATCATAGTTAACATAAGAAAAAAAAGTTTATCCTAAGAGTTCTCATCACAAGAAAAAAGTATTTTTTCTTTTTCTTTTTGCTTTATTTATATGATTGATGTTAGCTAAACCTATTATGGTAATCATTTCACAATATATTTAAACCACCATGCTATATGTTTTAAGCTTATACAATGATGTATGTCACTTATTTCTCAATAAAACAGGAAACATATATTCTTGAACCTACATACTGGGAGTGTCCTGAGAATATATTTAGTTCATTAGTGAATCTCAAAAACCACTGTATAACAGTAGATAATTTCCCAATAAATACCTTTATTCTGTTTACTGGAATTGGCTAAAGAAGATGTTTTTAAATATATGTGTGTATATAATATATATATGTATATATATAATATATAATATATGTGTATATATATAATATATATTATATAATGTATGTATATAATATATATTATATAATACACATATATATATAATATATATAGTTTTTATTGTGTTTATTTTGTGAAATGTATGAATATGTTTATGAGTTTGTGGTGCTAACGAAGCTAGGCAGATCTTGAACAAAATTGTGAGGTTATTTAGACTCTCTTGTCCCTTTAAATTGTTTCTATCTTTGGTGGTGGCTGATTTTCTTCCTTCTGTGATAGCTGGGGCCCTCTTATTCTTTGTGTTTCTCAAATTTTGATTTCAGGTCCATTAGACTAAATGACTGATGTATTGGGTATATAAAAACTGTTTTCTAAAACATTTCAGTCTGGATAAGAGACTGGCCTAAAGTGTCAGACTTGGCTTCTTTGTTGTCTTTTCCATCTTAATAGAAAAAGACCTTAGATACTCAAAATATTTAGTAAATATATGTTGAAGTTTAGGATAATAAAGAACTTCACATGTAGCCTGTGATTTTTTTGATTTGTCCATTAAGGTCATTTTATCTTAAACTGCTTGACTTCCTACTTCTCCTCTCACCCCATGTTGCAGGGAGTACCCAGTTCCTCTATTGATAATTTCTATGTAGAATTCAAACACAAAATTTCAGTATTTCAAGGCACGTAATGGAATTACACTATAAAGATTTAACTTTCAATTTTCTGTATTCTTTCTTTTCTACCTCATTTTTCCCCTGGTACTCATTGCATTCTTGGTTTTATCTCTCAGATTTATGTAAAGCATCAGACTAAACAGAGCTAGTTCTTTTTTGGGGGGGCCAAGCTAACTGGTTCACACTTTCTGTTGTTGTGGAATGGGGCATGAAAGTTACTTTGATCTTAAAATCTTGCTAACCGAAAGTATAAGCAAAATTCCTATTTATGTCTAAGGAAACTTAAACAGAGTAAGAAATAAGCTTTTGAAAGCAGTGTTTGCTTCAAGTGTTCTATAATTTGAGTAAGATGTCTAAATAACCCAGAGTTGATTATTGAAGATTACGTGAAGCTAAGTTAAATGTGACAGATAAGATGAAGGCAGATACCAGGAAGCCAAGGGCTGTGCGGTGCACATAGGTGTGATGTGACTATCTTATAGTTTACATCAGAGACTCGGGAATACTCTTACTGTCTAGATTACTGGTTGCTGTTGCAGAAATCCAATTTAAGGAAGACAAGATATCCTTGTGATTAACTTTCTACTGAATTGCTTTAAGTGAAAACGATCTGCTCAACAGAGGAGAGGAGCGATAGCTTTGGCACGATAGTAAGTAGAACGATGCATCAGGGCAGTACATGGTTAAGTAGTGAGCTGCACTGCAAGTGTGAATGTGTAAGTAGCAGCAATTGACATAAATCAGCAGAAAGAGCACTTTATAATAGGCAGGACTGTCAATCCTCATTTAGTGGGGATTCATTCCAAAGGAAAATTGTTTTATATTTCTTTAGATTATGAAATTTGTGACTTATGTCCCCATATTTTAAGGGTCATATTATGTAAGAAATAACTTAAATTAATGGTCAATATTTGAAGTCATTTCAGCAAATTTATGAAGCCAATAAAGCAGGCTAAAGTACTGATGATTCTGGTTTTCCCATATTTTTAACATATGCTCAACATTGTGTCTACAAGAAAAATTTTCTAAATTGTAAGTTACTTATTTTGCAGTTAAATTTAATATTGATATAAAATTTTGAATTGCTACTTTTGGACTGTAGATGCTATTGTGGTACCCACAGGACTCTAGTGAGGTTCTACCTTTCCCCAACTAGGACATATACAGAAGCATTTGATTGAATTGCTTTTGTTTTAAAATAAGGTACGATTTTTTTACATACCATTTAAAGTACTTGAAATTAGCCCTGGCTATATAGCTTGGTTGTTTAGAGCTTCGTCCTGAAGTGCAGAGGTTGCCAGTTCAATCCCTGGTCAGGGCACATACAGGAACAGATCTATGTTCCTGTCTCTCTCCCATTCTCTCTTCCTTTCTTTAGAAAATCAATAAAATAAAAATTAGTAAAAAAACATAAAGTACTTTTGAAATTAGATACACTTTTTTTAAAATGTTACTAATAAAATAGGGTAAATCAATGGCCCTCTGATTTACAGATCTGAATTCTATACCAAAAAAATGAAGGTCTATATTATTTTAGGGGTAATATGATATAATATTATCATGTTTATGAGTTTTTCTTTTAGCTTCCTAGAGATAATCCTATAATTCAGGATTAGAATGTAATGCCTTTCATTTCCATCACCAATTTCCTGACTGGGTTTTACCCATGCTACCCTGAAAATAGAAACAGAGGAGTGGTCACAGGGAACAGATGGACAGCTGTCAGAGGGATGAGGGAAGAGGAGACTGGATCAAAGAAAGTGAAGGGATTAGCCCAAAAAAGAAAGCATATATCCGTAACACATGGATACAGACAGCAGGGTGGCAGTAGCCAGAGGGAAATGGGGTGGAGGTAGGGGAAGGAAGGCAGAGAGGGCCCTGGGAGTGGAGAGACTTTGCATAGGCACGAGGGGCATGGTCTTGTGTGTAGAGGGTGTTACATTGAGTTGGACACTTAAAACCATGTCAATACAATAAATTAAAAAATAGTTTTTAAAGGCCTGTTTATAATATTCAATATGTATTTTCTGAGCTTCTATTATTTGTGACTCTTCTAGGCTCAGAAGTGAACAAAACAGACAAAATGTAAATGCACTCGTGAGTCTTAAATTAGTGGGATAAGATGTATAGTCAACACATAAATTAGGCTATGGTGTGTTGTTACTGAGTGCTGTGGGGAAGAATTGAGGAGCAATAGGTGGAGTGAAGGAGTAGGGTGCCACGGGGTAGAAAGACTACCACCTGCCTTTTATTCTAATCTTCAAAGTCCCTTAGCTAGCAAATTCTTCTCTACCAATCAGATATCAGTGGTTGCTTACTTATAATTTGTTTGGATTGTATTTCCCTCTCACTTATTCCAAAAAGTAGTCAGGCCCCTAGAGTTCCCATGTTCCAGGGGAGTTTTCTATTGTGGGTATCAGAAGCTGAGCTTGTCCATCTTCTTGACTTGAGTGAGTCCCTTGAGGATGGGAAGGGTGAAATGGGAATGGAGAAGCCAGTGTGTCTGAAAGGGACAGGCAGAAGCAGCAAGACAGGGAAGAGGTTCTGTCAGACTTGGAAGATATAAAAATCTGTCAGTGCCCTGGCTAGTGGCAGGACCTCAGAGAAGGGTAGCAGTGTGGTGCACTCAGGGAGACTGAACCCATACCATCAAGGTCCCCAGCCTCTGAAAAGACTTGTCCAGGTATGGCAAAGAAGGTGTTAGACTGCCTGATTTCAAGGGGCTTGAACGAAGATGTTTTTCATGTAACCATTATAGGTTGAAAAGTAATGATCTGTCTTCATTGTTCATTCGCCATATTTTTTTCCAACTTATGTGAACCTAGGAAAAGTAGTATGTGACTAAATGACTAAATCAATCATCCTTTTTGGATTAGGGCTTTCCCATTCAATTTATTAAAAATAAGGTATGGTGACATTGCTTACACATTTAAGTCTGAGCAGTAAAATTTATTCTGCTACAACTCCAGGCTGTTATATCTTGATTAATTCTCATGTAGAGAAGCCATCTTAAAATACAAAGCAAGAGAAGGCATGAATTTCTGCCAGATTTTTCCCACTGGCCTTATTGGATGGACAAAAACATAGGTATTCTTTTCCTTGAATTTGCTACTCTATATTAGTGTATGGTGACAACACACACCTTATTCAGTGAGTCGAGAGTTACGGAGAAGTATCGCTCACTTTTTCAAACCCTGGGAAATGTAAAACTGATACTGTCAGCCAATAACGCTTGGTTGAAACAAGATCACATAGGACAGTGGTTTACAAACTTTTCAATTTTGGACACAGCTAGGAATTTTCTCAGACATAGCCTACTATCTTTCCCTGTCTAATCATTTGTTTAGTCTCAAACATCATGCTTACTCCAAATATTTGCATGCTTATTCATCTATCAAGAAAACAACTGTCAAGAATTATTTACTTCCATAAAATCACACAGATTTTTAGACTATATGTCTTCCTTCTCTTTCCATGATGACTGCTTGTTGCTACTCCCACCCCAGTTTAATGAAACTGAGGAAACTAAGTCACCAAAGTAATGTAAAAATAATGATGGACTGGAAATTCCCTCTTAGGATCATAGAATTTACTGAAATTTGAAGGTACACAGCCCTTTCTGTAGTCTCATCTGAAGCCATTAATCTTAATTCTTGATTTTATAAGCTTTTAACTTCTTGAAAGTTTGCTAAAGAGTTACATTGAAAATTTCCTTCTTAAATAAATGTATCTTAAAACTTGCCTGTGTTTTGTTTTATTTGGGGGTGGGAAATGAGATAACTTGGAAGTTCTAAAATTATTAGATATACTCAGGTTTTCATGAAAGCATAGGTCTTTAAACAACAAAAACTAAAGACAAAAATATTTCACATTGCAAACTGAGGTACAAGACTATGTATGTAGGATTTACAAAGGACGTATCAGAACTGGCTTGGTCCAGTTTACATAAGGATATGAAAGGTTTGAGGTTAAACATGCAGAAATTTGGGGGAAAATGATGGTATACAGTGGCATTTTCCTTACACTTTCTCCTTCCCTATCTTGGGGGAAAAATGAAGGATGTTCCTTGTCTTGTGTTTGTGGTGTTTTGAGAGTCGGTGTGTGTCCCCTGGAACTTGAGCAACACAGCATACCAGTGTCCGTCTTCCCGTAAGAAATCTACAGAGTGCCAGCTTCAGTTACCAGATCTGGCGGCAGAGTGAGGACAGCTAGAGGCGCTGGAGATGGCCAGTTTTCAGGAGCAATGATGCGGGCAGCGTGAGAGAGTCAAGGGTGATTGAAGAAGGTCTCCACCCAAGACCACTTCCTCTCCCCTCAGTCTAAGCAGAAAGATACAGAAGGATGATCATGGGTTGGGGGCTGAAAGCAAGTAGCTAGAACAATGACCTTGCCCCTGTCAAGGGGCTGTTTCTAGTTAGGAGAAAACATTCTCCCAAAACCCACAGGGCACTGCAGTAAAAAGCAGTTTAAGCCCAGGAAGCGCCAAAGCAGATTGCCATGATAGCAATCAAATAAAAACATCTGAAATGTCTTCCGTTTTCCACACCTAACCTTGTCAACCTCAGAGGACCTAGAAGATGTGGGGAGAGAAGTAGAAGCACGTGGAGAACCAGGAACCTACAGCCTGATGTGCCCCTAGCTCATGCAGAACAGAACCTTTAACTTGAAATGAAGTGTGGGATTTTGCCTGTTACATGTGTGTAGACATTTTACCTTCTTAATTTGAGGGGACTAAATAAGTGAACATAGGACATTTTATTTTCTGAGAGTTACTGGGAAAGTCACAGACTTGTAGGTTTCAACCAAGGGTTAAATAACATTTAGATTCAAGTTGAAAAAGTGAGTTTGAATGGTGGTTACTGTTTGCTTCAATTTGCTATTTAGCTTTGAACATTTCTTTGTAAATCTGAAGTTATATATTTGACTTCTGGCTAAAAGGGTAAATGTGAATATTTTCATGCTTTTAAAAGGCAAGAAATGATGGTGGTGTGGACCAAAGGGGTATTTTCTCCTGAATTCCCAACAGCTCCTCAGTATCAGCACTTGGATGTCACAATAGACATCTCACACTCAACATATCTGAGTTTATCTTTTACTCAGCTCTCACTTCCTTGACGGCCTTCCCCATCTCCATAGACAGCAAACTCCATCCTACTACTGGCTCAGTCCAGAAGCTTTAGAGTCATCTTCTCTTTCTCACAACCAGTTTTCAGTTGGTCAGGAAACTGTTTTTGCTCTACCTTCAAATTATTTCTAGAATCCTACATTTTTCACAGTGGATGCTACTACTCTGGTCTACACCACCATCATTTCTTGCCTGGATTATTTCAATAGCCAGTTGTCCTATATCAATACTTGCTTCTGTATAGTCTAATCCCATGAAAGCAACCAGAATAATCATTTTAAGACATTAAATCAAATGGTATTCTTCTCAGAACGCTGCAGTAGTTCCCATTTCACTCATAGTAAAAGCCAAAGTCCCTACAGTGTCCTGAAGGGACCTCCAACATCTGTCCCCTGTTACTTTTCTGACATCATTCCCTCTTACTCCCCCTCTTCCTCATTCAGCCTCAGCTACCTTGACTTCTTTGATTTTTCTTGAATAGACATGCATTCTCCTATGTCAGTGTATTTTTCGTAGACTACTCTTTCATTGGATATCCATGGCTAACTCCCTGTTCTGATTCAGGTCTTTGGTCACATGTCACCTTTTCAAGGAGATTTAAATCTCAACACTTATTGCCTTACATTTTCTTTGTTACACAGTACTTAAAATTCTTATAATATGCTGTAGCCTTTACTTATTTCTTATGCTTATTGTAGTGTTTCACTGACTAGAATGTAAGCTCTGTCTGTTTTCTTCAATGATCGATCCCAAGGGTCTAGTATATGTTGAGTCAATAAATAAATGAAACAATCTGCAAGACAAAAATACTCAAAGTATATAAATATGCAATGCCATTCTCTGAAAATATATAGAGGATGTAAATGCTTATGAGTACATACAGTATTTCTGGAAGACGGAAAGAAACTGGAAATAATAGCTGCCTTCTATACTCTTAAAATGTGCCCTTCTCACTTCTTCAATTAAAAGCAAAACTTGTAAAAAAATTTAATGCATAGCTGAGGCTAATTCTGGAATTTAAAATTCTTTGAGTCTTAACTTTTTGAGTTTCTTAGAAGATGTTTAATTTGTATTACCACTAGGTGGCACATACTTACTGATAAATTCTTAAAGACATTCAGACAGGTTTTCCAAAAAGCTCTTCAGTTACCCAAACTCATCAAAGTTTACTTTAGCTATATATTGCATTGATTTTTCTCAAGAAATTTTCTCAGCTTCAATTGTGTACTGCTGTATCAATTTCTTGGTGATTTTTCATTATCTATAATTTATTTAGCATTATTATCAATGAATTACAGAAATGTCTTAAATCTGGAAATGCTAGCTAAGATATCCTTAATTTAGTGTCAATTTTCTAATGTCTGTTGAATTGCATATCTCTGCTTTTCATCTTTTTTTATATGATATAACGTAATGAATGAAATTTAAAGATTTTCTGTACAAAAGTAAATTTTTGTTTGATTATATTGTTTCTTTATTTTTATGTCAAATAAAACAATGTCCAGGACCACAAGCAACTTAAGAACCAATTTTAGAATGCTTATATAATATGCAGAGAGATTAGGCAAATGTGTACTGTTGAGAACACAAAAATGAAATATTATTTATTGCCTTTGTCTTCAAAGATCTTTCAATTTATGGGTGGAGACGGTCGTGAATGCAAATTAACAATAATACAAGTCAGAATATTACAGTCATTTTTAAACTAGAGATTCTTTGTTTTTCTCTTTTTATCTTTCTCTTTCCCTCTCTCCCTCTCTCTCTCTTTCTTTCTATCTTTCTTTCCTCTTTTTTTTTTTTAGGTGAGAAGAGAAGACATAGTGAGGCAGTTCCAACCAGGATTCACCTGGTAACCCCATCTGGGGCCAATGCTCACATACTGAGCTATTTTTAGTCCCTAATGCTGTCACGCTCCAACACAGCTATCCTAAGTTACTGGAGCCACACTCGAACCAATCAAACCACTGGCTGCAGGAGGAGATGAGAGAGAGAAGGGGGAGAGGGAGCTGGAGAGAAGTAGATGGTCACTTCTCCTGTGTGCCCTGATCAGAAATCAAACCCAGGATATCTATACACTAGGCTGATACTCTATCCACTAAGCCACTGTCCAAGACTTGTTTTTCTTTTTGAAAAAAAATTTAAATTAAACATTTAGAGAAAAGTGCTATATTCATGTAGAATAATATTTATTGAGTGCTTCCTACACCAACAAACCGTCATGTATTATTTTATTTAATACTCATGAGACCTTTTTGATGTATGTAATTATCCACATTTTACAAAAGAGGAAATTGAGGCAAAGAAAATTTAAGGAACTTGTATGAGTATGTTGATAGTCTGCCATAACACCAAAACTAGGTGTCAGTTGAATTAATTTTTTTACTATAAAACTTTAGTTTTTAAGTTTTTTACCACTTCAGTATTATTGCCATGTTAATTAAAAGGGAATCAACATTATACTAATAAAATGTATTAATATTGACTACTTTGTTACATTAGTAGTCTTAATTTTTATTACTTTCTAACTATGATGTGAATCATGTTAAAATACGATCTTAGTGAATCAAGAATCTGACCTGTGTGGCTAGTAACATGAAAAATTTCCACAACTTTGCTATATTCTAAAATAATAATACAATAACCAGATATAAAAGCCTAAGTAATATATTGTACAATGCTTAAATTAGATTTAGTTCCAGCTCAACAACTAAATCAAGTTGATATTAAAACAAAATTATAAGACCCAGCAATTCCACTTCTGGGAATATACCCATAGAAACCTGAAACACTAATTTAAAAGAATATCTACACCCCTATGTTCATGGCACACTTATTTACAATAGCTATCATTTGGGAGCAGCCCAAGTGCCCTTCAGTAGATGAGTGGATGAAAAAGCTGTAGCGCATTTTCAGAATGGAATACTACTCAGTCGTAAAAAAAAAAAAAGAGTGAAATCTTACCTTTTGCGACAGCATAGTGGACCTGGCGAGAATTATGATAAGTGGAATAAGACAAAGAAAGACAAATACCACATGATTTCATTTATATATATAGTATCTAATGAACAAAATAAATTAGCAAAGTAGAAACAGACTTATAGAGACAAAGAACAGAGTGCCAGCTGTTGGGGGATGGGCGTTGGCAGGCTTGGTGAAAAAAGGTGAAGGGATTGAGCAAAGAAAAACCAACCTCATAGCCATGGACAACAGCTGGTGATTACCAGAAGGAAAAGGGGGTGGGAGGAAGTGGAGGGGTGAAGGGAGGATAAATGGTGATGGAAGAAGACTTGGTTTGTGGGGGATGAATGCACATACAATATACAGATGATGGATTACAGAATTGTACACCTGAAATATATATAACTTAATCAATGTCATCCCAATAAATGTAATTTAAAAATAAAATAACTTAAAATTATATATTTATAATGAATCTTAGTTTTCTGTTTCTTTAGGCAGAAACATGTAACAATAAAAAGAAGAAGTGGTATGAAAGTGCACTACAAGAAGCATCCCACCTTTATGGCTGTTCTCCTCAGCAGAGACTGGAGATGTGCTGTCTATCAAAACAGGGTATGTGATTTCTAATGTTTCGCTTCAGATGCATGCTTTCCAAAGTATATATGCACATTCAAAAGTCTCTTTCTCTTTGTGTCTTTGTCCATGGAAAACATTTTTGTATGGATTAATAGTATATATTTTACTCTCTGGAACTATTTTGAATGTACACAATCACTCTGTTTAAACACATGGGTTTTTAATTAGTGTGTCTGTCATCTTCCTTGCTCTTAAATGATCTCCATAGGTCCTCTTGTGCATTTCAAAGCATATATTTCAAAATTAGAAACCCTGGCTTTAAAATATATTACCGGGGTGAAACTTTCATTGGATATGCTGCATTATTTCAGAACAAAGTATTTTTCAAAATGTTTTATTTTTAAATGAATTCCAGGCAGAGTTAAAAAATAATCTTTAATTTTCTTTTTAATTAGGTGAAATAACGTAGTATTATTTAGGCCGCTTTAAAATAAAGTTTTTTCATCATAACTATAAGCTTGTAGATAGCTTTTTAAATGAATTTATCATAAGGATTATACGAAGTATAATATTCTTAAACTCTAAAATATTATGATTATTCAATAAACTTAAATATGTTTTAAAATATTTCTGCTTAATAATCATAATTTTTTATTTTACAAGGTTCCTTTTCACATTGTCACAGTAATATATTTTCCTCTTTTGGACAAGTTTAATATATATATAATTTTAAAACATATGTAAAAACATTTTATTTGAGAAGTATAACTATTAACCCAGTTACCTAACTTTAGATATTAAAGCAAATACTGTATGTAGGTTAGAAAAGAGTAGAAAAAAGAACAACAAGCACATTATTCTGGCTTACTCTGAGACCAGGAAGGGACATTTATTATCATAAATGTGATTTTGTTTTTTATGCTGAAAATTCAATGTCTCTGTTATTAGCAATAAAGGTTGAATTTACTCTGTTGTTACAGATACAGTTTTATGCTTTGCATGGACATTTCTATTATGTAACCAAAATAATATTTGAAATATTTAGTTTATAGAACATGAATATCTTGAAGTAATGTACTCATTCACTTAAAAAACTGTAACAGCCGTTTCACACTAGCTGTTGACACACTCTCTTACTTAAGTGATGGAACCATGTCTTGGCTATAGTTCTGTATGCTGGGGTATCTGTGTCTGGGTCCCTGGGCATTCTGGCTCATCCAGAGACCCTATAAACAAGTTATTTCTCATTGAGTCTGCAGCGACAGACCATTTTCTCACTGAAAGTCTGATGATTTTTGCATGTAGAATTTGATGTAATTCAGTCTGATTATTGAGAGCCTTATGCCTAAAGATTTCATTTTCTCTGAAGTAGCTAAAATGGAGGGGTATGAACAGACACCTAGGAGTTCAGTCTTTGTCCTAACTGTCTCACTGACTTTGTATTCATTCTTCACAATCTCCAAAATAGACAATTTAATCCTTGTGTCTGCTTAGCTTCTCGGGTGAATTCTAGTATGCATGTAACTTTTTACTGTGTTTAAAAGTAGTTTGGAGAGATAATTAGCTGCTATTTATTTTACAAAAGGTGAGTAACATATAGGCAAACCATTTATTTTATCCCAGCAACATTGAGGATTTCTTTGCCCTAAAACTTCTTATTCTAACCCAGAAATAAGTACTACTAATTTTAGGTCTCAATTCTTCCTGCCCTACAGAATTTGGCACACTATCATGTTTGATGTAATGCTTTCTTTGTTGAAATCCATGTAGTCAATAAGTGATTTGTAAAATACAGAGCCAGTCAGACTATAGCAAATTTCAAAGTCCTGTCTACATGATTTGGGTGCCTTGTATTTGTTGAATTAACTATTATCCCAAATGAGTGATTCTCCTCCTGGGGCTAGAAAGCTTTTTCTTATACAAGAACATTCATTATAATTGTATTTTTTAAATGATAAGGTATTATCTATATGATCTCTTGATAATTTAGTCTTAGGATTTTGTATTATTTATAGAATTAATATTGTCTTATATGCCCTATGTTTTAGAGTAGATGTCCCCATTGCTACCTTTTATTCAGAATTGTTTTATAAAATATAAACTCTATTTCTTTTCTTTTTAATTTATTTTTATTTTATTCATTTTAGAGAGGAGACACAGAGAGAGAGAGAGAAAGAGAGAGAGAGAGAGAAAGAGAGAAAGGGGGGAGGAGCTGGAAGCATCAACTCCCATATGTGCCTTGACCAGACCAGTGCAGGGTTTTGAACTGGTGACCTCAGTGTTCCCAGGTCAACGCTTTATCCACTGCACCACCACAGGTCAGGCTAAACTCTATTTCTTAGAGCAATTTTACATTCACTGGAAAATTAAGCAGAAAGTCCAGAGTTTCCATATACTCCCCGCTTTACCACTGTCCACATCCTTCTATAGTAGTAGATTTGTTACAATCTCTGAACCAACATTAATACATCATTATCTTTCAAAGCCCATAGTTAAATTAAAATTAGAGCTCACTCTTTGTCTTCTACTTTCTATGGGTTTTGTCAAATGTATAAAACATATATTCACCATTGTAATATCATACAGAATCACTTTACTATAAATAAAATGATTTTCCCCGCCCCTCCACCAACAACTGGCAACCACTAATCTTTTAACTGTTTCCCTAGTTTTGTCTTTTACAGAACGTCATTTAGTTGAAATCACATAGCCTTTTCAGATTTGCTTCTTTCACTTAGTAATATGCATTTAAGTTTCCCCCGTGTCTTTACAGCTCTCTTTTTTATTTTTAACACCAAAGAATGTTACACTGTTTGTAAGTACCAGAATTTATCCATTGACCTACTGAAGGACATCTTGGTGGCTTCCAAGTTTTGACCTTTATGAATAAAGCTGCCGTATACATATATGTACAGATTTTTGTGTAGGCATAACATATTCAGCTCCTTTGGGTAAATACCAAGGAGCGCAATTGCTGGATCATATGGTTTAATTCTATAAGAAACCGTCAAACTATCTTCCAAAGTGCCTGTGCCATTTTGGATTCTCACCAGCAATGAAGAAGAGTTTCTGTTGCTCCACATCTTCACCTGCATTTGGTATTGTCATTGTTCTGCATTTTGGCCATTCTAATAGGTGTGTTATGGTGTCTCATTATTTTAATTTGAAATTCTCTAATGGGACATGATGAACATCCTTTCCTATGCTTTTAAATGCCACTTATAAATCTTCTTTGGTGAATTGTCTGTTAATTGTCCATTTTTAAAATTTTAATCCAGTCGTTCATTTTCTTACTAAATTTTAAGAGCTCTTTGTATACTTTAGATACCAGTCTTTTATTAGGTAAGCATTTAAAAACTTTTTTCTCCCATTATGGATTATCACCTCACTCTCTTAGACACTGTCCTTTGCAGAGCAGCAGTTTTTAATTCTAATGAATCCAGATTATTAATATTTTTATGAACCCTGCCTTGGTATTATATCTAAAAAGTCATCAGCATACCCATGGACTTCTGGTTTTCTTCTATGTTACTCTCTAGGAGTTTTATTGTTTTGCATTTTAAATTCAGATGTGTAATCCTTATTAAGTTACTTTTTGTGAAAGATGTAAAGTCTGTGTCTGGATTCAATTTCTGGCATTGGTTATCTAGTTGTTCTAACACCATTTGTTGAAAATACTGTCTTTTTTCCATTATATTGTTTTTGCTTGTTTGTCAAAGTTAGATTGACTATATTTATATGAATTTATTTCTGGGCTCTCTAATTTGTTTTATTCTATTTTTATTAGTTTTCTCAATGCTCACTGTCTGGCTTATTTTAGCTTTATAGTTAAGGCTTGCAGTCAGGCACGGTCAGACTTCGACTTTGTCTTTTTCATTATTGTGTTAGTTCCTCTGGGTCTTAGCCTTTCTATATAAACTTTAGAATCAGTTTGTTGATATCTGGAAATTAACTAGCTGGGATTTTGGCAGAGATTAAATTGAATCTGTAGATCAAATTGTGAAGAATTTATGATGTGACAATATTACGGCTTCCTATTCATGAATATGAATTATATCCACATTTATATATATTTTTTAATTTTACTTATCAAGAGTTTTCCTCACATAGATGTTGGTGATATTTTGTTAGATTTATGCTGATTTCATTTTGGGAAGTGCTAATGTAAATGGTAATAATGTGTTTTTAATTTCAAATTCTACTTGTTCATTCCTGATAAATAGGAAACTGATCGACTTTCATGATTAACCTTGCTATAATCACTTATTTGTTCCAGGAATACTGTTTTTAGTCTTTTGAATTTTCTATATAGGTTATCATGTTATCTGTGAACAAAGCTGCTTTTCTTTCTTTCTCTCCAATCTGTAACATTTATTTTCTTGTCCTATTCCATTAGCTGGAAGTACCAGTACAATATTGAAAAGAGTAGAGAGGAGGAACATCTTCCATTTCTTTCTGATCTTAGTTGTAAAGCTTTGAGTTTCTCAGCATTAAGTATGGTGGTAACTGTAAGGGCTTTTTTTTTATATATAGATTTACCTTGTCTAGTTGAAGAAGTTTCATTCTATTTCTAGTTTGCTGGGAGGTTTATGTTTTGTTTTAGTTATGAATGCACGTTGGATTTTGTCAAGTGCTTTATGTGCATCTATTGATATGATTGGATGACTTTTCTTCTTTAGCCTATTGATGTCATAGATTACATTAATTTATTTTGAATGTTGAACCAGTTTTGTATACTTGGAATAAATCCCATTTGGTTGTGGTGTATAAGTCTTTGTATACATTGTTGCATTTGATTTGCTAATATTTTGTTGAGGATTTTTTATCTATATTCATGAAAGATAGTGGTCTGGTTTTCCTGTAGTGTCTTTATTAGGTTTTGGTATTACAATAATACTGACCTCATTGAATGAACTAGGAAGTATTCCCTCTGCTTCTATCTTCTGGAAGAGTTTGTAGAGAATTGATATAATTTCTTCCTTAAATGTTTGGAAGAATTTACCACTAAACCCATATGGCTTGATGCTTTCTGTCTTAGAAGGTTATTATTTGGTTTGTATTTTAACATAGACATTAGCCTCTTCAGATTGTCGGTTTCTTCTTGTGATGTTTGGCAGAGAAACAGCTTTGGTCTTGCTTATTTTTTCTATTGATTTTCTGTTTTTAAAGTCTATTGATTTTGCTCTAATTTTTATTTCTTTTCTTGTGTTGACTTTAGATTTAACTCACTTTTCTTTTTCTAATTTTCTAAGATAGAAGCTTAGATTATTGATTTTAGATCTCTATTCTTTTATCCTAATATATGCATTCAGTGCTATCATTGCCCCTCTAAACACTACTTTCACTGCACCTCACACATTTTTATAACCTGTATTTTCATTTTCATTTAGTTCAAAATATTTTTTAACTTTTATTGAGATGTCTCTTTTTGACCTATGTGTTATTTAGAATTGTACTTTTCAGTGTCTAAGTATTTTGGTATTTTTCAGTTATCTATTTTTGAGTTCTAGTTTAATAATTCTTTTGTGGTCTGAGAGCAGACTTTTGTATGTTATCAATTTTTTTACATGTGTATTTTATTTTTATTTTGTTAGTTCATTTGTTTGTTTGTTTTTAGTATGCTTTCACCAAAAAGGTTATATTGTATTAATTCCAGGAAAACAATGGCCCTTTTAATGAAATATACGCGCTTCTTGTATAACCAGGGAAAAATCAGCCAACAGCTGTAGTTGGGAAGGATGGCTCCCTTTAACAACTGGTCACATCTGAGGACCTGGGCTTTGAACAAATTTCTAAAGAAAACTCTGGGGGACCGGAGATGGGGCCAGGATATAGGTGAGGGAGTAAAGGGTGTGGAAGGAGAACCCTTTTTGAAAGGCTGGAGTTTTTATAACATTTAGAATAGTGAGCTTAGTGCTAACTCTGTGTTGTAGGCCTACTCCTATTTTCTACTTCTTCAATTTCTGTGTTTTGCTTCTAGAAATTTATTTATTTTACCTAACTTGGTGACATACAGATGTTCATGTTATTCCTTTAGAATCCTTTTTTATTTCTGTAAGGTCAGTATTGCTATTTTCTCTTTCATTCCTGATTTTAGTAATTACCCCCATTTTCCCTTTGGTCAACCCAGATAGGTTTGTTAAATATTTTTATCTTTTCAGAGAACCAACTTTTGGTTTCATACATTTCCTCAATTATGTTTCTATTTTATTTCTACTCTAATAATTATTTCTTACCTGTTAGCTTTGGGTTTCATTTGCTCATTTTTTTCCCCTGATTTCTTATGGTCAAAATCTTGATTATTGATTTGAGATACTTCTTCTTTAAATATAGATATGTTAGCCATATATTCTAACTACTGCATTAGCTTCAGCACACAAGTTTTGTTTTATTTGTTCTTCCTTTCACTCACATTTCTTATTGCTCTATGACCTCTTTGATACACTGATTATTTAGTATTGTTTAATTTCCATCCGGCTGTGAATTTGCCACGTTGATTTGTAATTTAACTTCATGGTGCACAGAGAACAAGCTCGGTGTGGTTCATTTAAACTGTGAGAGCTGTTTTTGTCCTGCTTGACAGCAGTAGATGCCCCAGCCCTGCTGCCTATACTGTGGGTCCATCCTGTACGTCCTTGGGTTGGGGACCCAACCTCTGCTGCAATGAGGACAGTTGCTTCTGTCCACAGCTCTCAGGCATAGTAGCTGTCTAGTCACCACTCTGAGGAATGCTCTTCAAGGTCACAACTATGACTTCCATTATCTCTCCTACTAGAAACCAGTGACACCACCATCTGGGCACATGGGCTGTGAGTATCAGACAATACCCCAAAGCCAGGACGACCTGGGGGCTCTTTACCCTCTGACCCCTGACCATGCTACGTATGTGTTTTATGTCCAAAAATGTAGTCTGTTTTGGTGAATGTTCCAAGTGAGCTGGAGAAGCATGTGTATTCTGCTCTTGTTGGATGAAGTAGTCTATAGATGTGATTATATCCAGTTGATTGATGGTGTTAAGTTCAACTATGTCCTTTCTGATTTTCTACTTTCTAGACCTGTTCATTTCTGATAGAAGGGTATTAAAGTCTCTCATTATAATAGTGGATTTATCTATTTCTCCTTGAGTTCTATCAATTCTGCCTCACATATTTTGACAGTCTGCTGTTTGACGCGTTTATTTTAATGATCGTTATGTCTTCTTGGAGTATTGACCACTTTATCATTATGCAGTGCTCCTCTTTATTTCCTGATAGCTTTCCTTTCTCTGAAGTCTGCTCTGCCTGAAATTAATATAATATTTATGTAATCACTAAACTATTTTTTCTTGTATTATAAAGGTTAAAATATTCCCCCACCCCTCTCTCTCATACACACACACAAACACACATACAGCCCCAAAACACCAAAATGTCTTTATTAGCTAAAATGGAAGAGAACATTGTTGATTATTATCGGCCAGATATTGTTTTAGAAACTGTAGTTACATAGACTATATTATTTAACTCTCATAATATACCAGTAAGGTAATAATTATTACTCTTGGTTTATTAATAAATAAACAAATTTTAAGAACATACAATGTTTTTATATCTTACACTGCTTAGTGTAGTAACTAATGCCATGTAAATGTTTTGTGTATTTTGATTAATAAATTATTTTTAAGTAAAAATGTATATTTCAGGTTTATATAAAGTTTTGAATAAAGTACATGTACATTTATTAATTATAAAAACTATTGAGCACCTATTGCATATAAAACATGGTCCCTACCTTTAAGGCACATTCTAGTCTTGTGGAGTGCTTAGACATGGAAAGGAACCGTAATTCAAAGAGAAAATTCTGTGACCTACAATGACTCTGGATTTATAAAGGAGATGGGTCTTTCTCCCGGTTGCACATATATTTTTAAATGTTAAATGCGGCCCTAAAACTTAATTGTTGATGTCCATAGCTCTTTCTATTTCTTAGTACCACAATATTAAGGTTTTAAAAATGTATCTATGAATAAATATTTACATGTAACCTACTCAGCTATGGAATTTCAGATCAAAAACTTTTAAATCTACTGGTTATGACAATAATTTTTACTACTTCATATACACACACATGCATGCATGCACATAATTTTGCACACATCAAAATAATATGTTGAAATTTCTGTATTCTGTATGGTTACTAATTATTTTGGATTTAGAAGCAATAGAACAAGAAAAGGTACTAGTTGTTCTGATTCTTGCTGAATCTTTCTCTGAAGCACTGTTGGCAACTCAGGGAGCCCAAACGGAGGTAGAAGACATCTTGGAAATATTGGGGCCTTATACTCAGATGGGTCAGGCAGGGTATTTCATGTCTTCAACTGTGAAGGTGGGGATGGATGACACAAGATTTTCATGAGGATTAAATAAAGTGATGTTTATATAGAAAATCTATCTCATGTTGAGCATGTAGTAGATGTGCAAGAAGAGGTAGCTGGCAGTAAATTCCAGATCCTATATACTCCAGAGCGCACAACTAAACAGGATATAGAAATAAGATATACTTGATGCTAAATAAAAGGGCTCCAAATAGTCAGATTTAAGGGAGGGAGTTTGGTACATCAGTGTACAAACCCCTGATGTTACTATTCTTCCTTTTGACTAATTGTTTTACTCAAATCTAGTAAGCTGTGTTTATTAGCATTTTGATCAAAAGAACCACTGAAAACATATCACAGAATGAGAAAGTACAAAATTATGATTGTGTAACCTTGCATTTATTTGAACAGAAGCACAGGCCCTTCTTTAAAGCAACCATACTTTATTGTCTTATAGATAAATCCAAAGCAGACGACAAAGGTGCTGTGGTGGCCAAGAAAAGGGTAAGATTGTGGTTTCTGACACAGACTTTAGATTCCATTTGATTGATACTTTTTTTTAAAATATTAAATAAATATTTAATATCATTGTTAGTTGGCTGTTTCCTCTTTAGAGTGACACTAGAAATTTAATATTTATGGTTACTTATATCAGTGTTATAGATATTGGAAATTAGAACAATAGAAAATTTTAAATTAAATAATTGCTTTTATTCACATTTTAGTTTATATGCATATTCTCATATCCTAAAATATTTTAGTTTTATGTGCCATATTATTATAAAGTATACAGTCACATGGAAAATATAATTAATATTTACAGCTTAATATGGACTTTACCTTAAAATTAAGTAAGATCAACATCAGCCATTTGAATAAAGTTAAACCTAGAATCTTTAAATGAAAATTTATAAAGTTACTAACATTCTTAAAAAATGTTTAAAATTTAACATGTCATTCTGTTTATTATATGCAGACAGATGTTTAACTCCCCTTAACTGTCAAAACTATGATTGGAATTGGATTAACCTTGACATTGTTTTCAAGTGACAATATAATTAAGAGGATATCACTAAAAAAGTGAAAAACCTGTGTTTCAGTTTTTCTGGACAAATACTATATTGGTGTCATAAGAAAAAAAATTGTGATTGAAAGTAAAGTCTGTATCTGTGGCATTTCTGTATTGAGAGATGAGGTTTGTGCAGAGTGGGTCCAGCAACAGATGAATGTGACCTGGGGAACAGAAGGTGTTGGCATGAACCTAGAGATGAACAGGCAATGAGTGAACATTGGTTTTGTATTCTAAATATGTATATTTTATGAGTCCTTTTAACATCAGATTTTATTTTATTATTTTACTTTTTGGCTTACAAAAAGAATCTGGACTTTGCACTTGTTAAATAATGTATCTTTGCAGAGAAGAATGCACTATTGAAGACGGCAATGTCGCTCTTTGAAAAAGAAAATAAATAGGACTTGTGTGTGTGTGTCTAAAGATTTAGGCAGGAAGATGTGAAGTAGTACAGGATTGTTAATGTGGATGGGATTGGCTATTTCAGTCTCTGCTGAAGGAGATTTAGAATTCAAAGTGATAAATATAATAAATAACATTATTAGATACTGCTCAGTTATACCCATGATTCTCAACAAACGTGGTACTGTACCTATGGCAGCACTATTCTAAGTGCGGTCCATGGACCAGACCTGTTCTGATCTGCAATGAGATAAAAGCAAAAAAGGAAGAGTAACCATTTAGAAATGTGTATAGTAATTTGACACAGTAACTTTTGTCTGTTGAATGTAATAATAAAATAGGACTTGCATTTTGTGCATCTTTGTTTTTTCTTTTTCTTCCTAGTGACTTTTTAAAAAATATTATGAGATATAAATGTCCAATACATTGGGATGAAAAACTGCTCCTTTACCACAGATAGTTGGAGAGACTTTGCTCTGTGGGCTGCTTTAGGAATCTGTGGAAGTAGTATATGTATAGGGACATAGTAATTTGGGGCAGTGCAAAGCATGTTATAGTACAAAGATTAAGGACACTAGATATCTTGTAAAGAATGATACAAACTGTATAACAAGAACTGCCCGACAGTTGGCATGACTTTTGAATACACTGCTGGACCCAGCAAATTACATATATAACTTTGTAGTAACATAATACAAAATAATATGGAAATATGGCAGCAAAAAGCCAAGGAATTTAGAAGGCTTATTATGGATATAGAGAAGTTGAAATGGAATAAACATACTATTTTCAAAATTATTGAATTATTTTTCTCTACTCAACATACTGTGACATTTTCAACTATATATTTAGCTGTAAAAGGTAAAAGTGCAGTTACTCAGAGGTCTGTTTGCAAGCCTCTGCTGCTCTCATAGTCCCCATCCTTCAGCTCTTCATCCACGTGGCTACCTGCTAAGCTAGATGAGAGTGGGTAGGTGCACCCGCCTGACCACATCTCTGCTCAGTGGCAGCAGTCTGAATGGAAGAGACCACGTAGGTCATACCAATCTCTTTAAGTCCCGCTTGATTGCTTTTTATTTTTAAAAAGAAAGTAAAGATCTAGATTGCTCTAAGTCCCTTCCTGCTCTAATGTTCCATGAACTATAAAATATTTATAATAGCTCAATAAGGACTTTCAGAATGTCAAAAGACTTGTTCAAACCAGAGTAAATATCTGAGTCAATTAACCTAGAAGTAAAAAAAAAAAAATTTTAAAGAATAAAGGAAGGCAGGTGGAGTAGCTGATGGTGTTGCCTATGGTAGACTCTAAAAAGTGTGTGTATGGGATATAAATATATATTCAGGAAACAGAAAATTGTGGTGGAAATAACACAAACTTATGAATAAGCCAGACCTGCCTGCAAGAAGAGCTAATTCTGCTACTTAGCTGTGTGATGTTAGGCAAGTTAGCATTTCTGCACCTCACTGAATTCATCTCTGCATTGGGAACAATACTAATTACCTTGTATGATTGCTATAAAGGTTAATATGAAAAGCGATTATAATAGCATACAGTTACTATATTTTAGTAGGTGCTTGTATAATAAATGCCATTACGTTTCTCCCTAATTTCTCCTTAAAAAGTGGTAGGAAGGAAGGACTTAAGGGCCTTTAAAAATTCTCAGAGTTGTAATAGCATCATAGTTCTATTAGATAGTTGAGATTATGTAAAAGATTTTTTTAAAGGAAGCCCCACATTTTAATCATGATTTAACTTTTTTCAAATTAATATAATAACATTGTGTTCGGAGGATAGAATTTTAAAAATCTTGTAAGAACCAGCACATAAATTAAACCAAGTTTTATTAATTTAATTTATTTTTTTTATTTATTTATTTTAGAGAGGAGACACAGAGTGAGAGAGAGAGAGAGAGAGAGAGAGAGAGAAAGGGGGGAGGAGCTGGAAGCATCAACTCCCATATGTGCCTTGACCAGGCCAGTGCAGGGTTTTGAACTGGCGACCTCAGTGTTCCCAAGTTTTATTAATTTGATGCACTTGTTTACAGTTATTTTTTATACATGTTTAAATATAACGTGTATAAGTATATATACTTTACTAATATAAATGGAATGAATTTAAACTCTACTATTTCACTTCTTATTATTTTGTTGACATCATCTCAAGTCAAACACCTGCCAAATCTTAAGTGGTTGCATAGCATTTTATTTTATGTAAATATCTTAATTTATTGAACAATGTCCGAGACATTTAGGTTGATTTGATTTGCAAACTTACAAATAAAAAAACAGCAACATCATTGTATACAAATCTCTGTCAATGTTTGTGTAAATATTTCTGTAGGTAGAATTACTAGAAATAGCTTTTCTGGTTCAAAGAATAAGCATGTTTTAAGTTTGCCAGTTTGCTGAACATTCCTTACCAAAGAAGTCTGCCAGCATTATTGTACCTGCTGCAGTGCCATCATTAGTTTAACAGAATGGTTAGACTGGCTTAGCTCGCCAATTCTAGCCACTTTACATTCAATTCAGTCTTTTTCTTTTTCTTTAAAAGTTAATACTTTGTCAATGAATTGCAAATATTTTTTCTGTTTTTCTTTTAAACTTTATGTAGTTCTTTCACTGTCCTTATATAGTAGAACTTTGGGGGCTTCAGTGCTTTTGTGGCAGACTTTAAAAGATCTCTCTTTCATTAAAATAAAATATGTTTTAATTCACTTAACTTTTCTCTTGTTGCGACTGGTAATATTTCCAAGATAAAAAACTGAAGGAAAATGAATAAAGAGATAAGGTAGGTGGTAGAACCAGAATTCTCTCTATTCATTTTGCTTTAGTTTTTTTTTTGATGTAGAATATTACATATATCTATTTAAGACTATCCCAGGAATGTGTTACTAGTGGGAAAAGAATCTTCTTTTCATTCTGTTTTCTAATTCTTTTGGTTTATATAGAAATATTATGTGTGTTTGTATGAGCATCTTTTTCCTAACACTTTACTTTCATTAGTGCCAAGAATTTACCTTATAAGGCTATTCTTTTTCTGTTGAAAAAATACTTTTTTCTGAAATTATTGCAAAGATTCTTCATAATCAGGACGTTTTCATTAGTCCAATAGCAGGATAAGTTGCTAACATTTAATACTGGATGTTTGGATAGTTGTGCTAATTAATAAGCTTGCTTACTAATGTGGAATTCTCATACTGCAATTCACTTGATTCACCTAGCTTTATGTTCTTCTTTCCCCCAAGATAAATATTATAATGGATCCCTACTGCTGCTAGCGCCAGGCACAGAGAAACCTCAGAAAGAAAAGTAAGCAGAGGAGACAGACCCCTGGGAAGAGCCTCAGTCAGCCTTCAACACTCATTTAGTCTCCTTTTGGATTCTACTTTGTGGGCATCACCCACTTTTCCTTAGGCCAGTGTACCTTAGGCTGAATGTTTGAAGTGTTCCCCGAGCTTGAACATTCAGTTATTCTATCACGGTTTTGCCGTTTTCCATACTGTTAGTTACTGTAGTGATCTTTCACTGGACTTACCATTTTCTTTTTTTTTTTTACAGGGTCAGAGAGTCAGGGAGAGGGATAGAGAGGGACAGACAGACAGAAACAGAGAGAGGTGAGAAGCATCAATCATTAGTTTTTTGTTGCCATTGTTACACCTTAGTTGTTCATTGATTGCTTTCTCACATGTGCCCTGACCGCGGGCCTTCAGTAGACCGAGCACCCCCTTGCTGGAGCCAGCGACCTTGGGTCCAAGCTGGTGAGCTTTTTTGCTCAAGCCAGATGGGCCCACGCTCAAGCTGGCGAGCTTGGGGTCTCAAACCTGGGTCTTCTGCATCCCAGTCCGACGCTCTATCCACCGCGCCACCGCCTGGTCAGGCTCTTTTTCTTAATTTAATTTTTCCCATTGAGGAAGAGAGATTGATTTGTTTTCCCACTTCTTTATGTATTCTTTGGTTGATTCCTGCATGTTCCTTGACAAGGGATCAAACCTGCCACCTTGGCATATTGGGATGACTCGAACCAAAGGAGCGATCTGGCCAGGGCTCCAGTCAAAGTAGAGACTATTTTTATCACCCTATAAAGTTTCCTAATCCAAATATTAAAATGTAAATGTGCTCTTTTGATGTGCATTTGCATTTTTCAAATACATATAAATAATATATGTATTAATATAGAACACTGCCCATTTATAACTTAAGTGAATCAGTGAAAACCTTAAAATAGAAAGTTCTTGTCATACTAATTTCAGTTACCCTATGCTCAAAATCAGCAGAGGGAAACTTTGCCATTACAAGACACTGTTATGAAACATCGTTTCAGGGGAATAATTTTTAACAAAATACTCTTTAGTAATTTAATAACTAAAAATTTTTATTAGGTTGCAAAATTTACCTCTTTTAGCTTAAATTGTAATTTATAGGAATTCTGTAGGATACTATTAATAGTTAAATATTAAAATTAGACAAATTGGATTAATCTCTGATATGCTTTTATAGTATCATTTATAAGAGCAAGCAAAGATCCCTTGATTCAGAATATCTGTTTTCTGGTGTCCATGATTGTATTTGCTCTTTATATAAAAGGAAGGTCCATTGTGGGACTTGTATATTTGCTTAACCCTTGTTTTGATTTGACTTTCAGTCCATGGTCTGACTTCAGCCAAATTGACTGTGTTCTCCTAAGATGGGCAGTGGCGTCAGGGGCAGCCAGGGAATAGAGGTGAATCTAGCAGAGTTGATATCTCCTGTTTTTCTTCCCTGGAGGTAAAGCAACAGCATCCTAGTGTGAGGGCCATGCTCTTCTCCAAGTTCACAGGGCTTGTAGTGGGAGAGGTGTTGGTCTAGAGTGGCTATACAGGGCAGCTTTTCAGCAACGGGTCTCCTGGGCTGTCTGTTTTTGTGGGGTTGCAGCTCTGAGGCGTTACTGTAGATAGCATAAGTGAACAGGGTTGTTGGTGCTGCCTTCCTAAACTAGCGATTTGTCCCAGTGCAGTCGTTTATCCGAGAAAATCCGTTTTAGTTACACAGGTCTGGTGCTTGGTAAATGGAAATTCATGTTTGTCAGCAATTTTTTCTTTTGTCTTTTAAGAATTATCTTCATCATAACTACTAAACAACAAATGAGTATTATTTGGAATGTCACCATTTATAATAATAGGAGTATGTATTAATTTTTCCATATACATAATACCCATTTAATTATTTACTCAGATATGAGTTCACTTACAATTTCCAGAAATTTAAAACTTTTCAACCATAACTTTCTACATTTTTTATACTATATTTTACCTTTGAGCCAGAAGGTACTAAAGAAAACTCTACCAAATATGATTACTCTTTTATTAAGAAACAGAAACCTCTTCAACTTAAGACCCAGTTATCACATAAAGAAATTTCTAGGCGTTGCCCTTTGTTATTTGGGACTAAAGGTTCTTCATTTTATTTTGCTGATTATATTCATGACAAACATAATCCTTTCTCTCTGACCAGTGACACATAGTCATATTTCCAACACCAAGCTACACACAAAATGAATCTAGGTTTCTTTTGAAGGTTAGAATATTGCTTATTCACCATCTTCCTCATTCCATTACATTACAGCTAAAACAATATTGCTCATCAATAGAGAGTGGTTATTGATATAGCCTACCATCAGAATTTGAATAATGAGTTTGTATTTTATAGATTATAGTTATTGCATTAGATAGTAAATGATCTTTCTATGTCTAATAGTAATAACTACTGTTTTCCTGTTTGCAAAGGGAAAGAATTCATCTGTAATTTCAACTTTATAGACATTTGCTTTCTGCCCACCAGTCTTCCTCTTCCAACTTTTTATTTATATTTGATAAGATAAACCTATTTCCTCTCTATGAAGACCTATTAAATTATTACTTAATATTTATAAATAATTTTTAATTTTTTAAAATTATAATGACTTTCAGGTGCTAGTTTTCTTTTTGCTTATGTATTCTATATTTTTACTTTTTCCCCAAAATTATTTGTTGTATCATGAAATATGTATACTAGTGCACACTTCAAAGCTATACTGCCCTGCGTGCTGGGGAGTACAGTCTCCCAGATTATACAGAGGGAGGTGTGTCTTCTGTGCCCTTCCATGAATCTGAATAAAAGACCACCATCCATTCCAGTCTCTGGAATCATCAGAAACTTAATGTAAAGACTTGGATCCAGATACCATTTTTAAAAGAGTATATATATTTTCCTATTTTTTATAGAGTCTGTTTGTTCCTATGTAGGAGAGATCATCTTTTACACAATGCTGATGATAAATGCTCAGAACATTTGACAGTGATTCCTGGGTTTAAGAATCAGGCCTGTTATCCTTACTATTCAAGTTGATAGAGCAAAAACTGGTAAATCAGATAATGAAGCTCTCAACAGTCATTCCTTCATCTAGGAAAAATGTGTAAGATAGGAACTATAACCATTGAATGTCCTATGTGTATCAGGTTTTTAAAATTTAATTGAAATATGTAGGTAGAAAGTTTTCATTAGAAACATTATCTACTCCCAGCATTCATCTTGCTAAAATATCCAGAGACTTTAGAAGAAAATTATACACAAATAGAAATTGTTATCAGCGGTCCTGGAATTTTAGAGATTCTCTAATTAGAGGTCTAATAATCTAATGTACTGGCTTCGTTCAATCAGGTAAACAACTCTGACATAAGTTCTGCTTTTCATGGGCATCTTTCCGAGGATACCTTGTTTTGATCAGCATTTAGTATTTTTAAGCTCTTTACAGGGATGAGTGGAATCTGAGCTGTTTTTTAAAAAAAAAAATGTCTGTGTTCTTTTCCTGCTACAGATAGTCAAAGAACATTAAAAAATTCATTCCAAGGCTTTAAAAATTATCAAGTGAAGTACATAATTATAGAGCTTCTTGAAGTGTCCTGTTACTTCTATGCTCAGCCAGGATGGGGAGGTATTTAATAGAGGGTTTTTCATATCTTCTGTTTAAGGTGGTCTTGTGGTCAACTTCTATTTTTAGGAAAAATACTCTCCTGTGTCTCAGCTCACTGCTTGAATATACACTTTAGTGTTTTCTCTGGTAAGCCCCTAAAAGCAGGGAAATCCACAGTGCTTTACTGGAAACTTACACATGGCTGAAGAAATAGGGCAGGGGACAGCAGGATACTTATAAGTCATATTGCCAGGGACTGACCTCTGATATAGTTCAAATCTCATAGGAATACTGAACTGTACTAAAGGTTGACTAGACTGGGGCATATGGTAATCAACATTTATGCAGATTTATATTTTCGCTATTGAAATCAAGTTAGAAATTGGGCTAAAAAAATGCTCATTTTAAACTTTTCTCTTTCAGAGAAGTGTTCAAAACAATCATTATCTAGGCTTGAAGACTTAACTTCATTATTTGTACTCTCC
Organism: Rhynchonycteris naso; assembly: GCA_037038555.1. Taxonomy (NCBI): domain Eukaryota; kingdom Metazoa; phylum Chordata; class Mammalia; order Chiroptera; family Emballonuridae; genus Rhynchonycteris; species Rhynchonycteris naso. The sequence continues at coordinate 56,218,184 of CM073004.1, forward strand.
AGGTCCTCAGCTTAAGTAATAATAATCATTTATGATGCTCCAGGAAACCAGTTCTCATCCTTACGCCAAGCATATTTTGCCAGCAGACTTTCTAAGGGGAAATGAGGATATTGGCTTTTCCTTTTGTATGATAACTTTTGACAGGAGTTTGTGTACATTATTCAAGGCACAGATATACTTTTGGAAATTCTATCAAAGTAGGCAGCTCTTTAGTGATTATTGATTGACAATCACTCTCAAAAGAAGGTTTCAAAATATATTTCTGTCTTCTATAAGTATGAAATGCTGAATCAAAATGTTACACCCTGAAATTTAACACAACAAACAGCTTCTTGTTTAAAAATAAAAATGATTTTCATCTAGATGAATAGTGGCTTTAAGAAATGGGTAGCCTGACGAGGCGGTGGCGCAATGGATAGAGTGTTGGACTGGGATGCAGAAGACCCAGGTTCAAAACCCTAAGCTCGCCAGCTTGAGCGCGGGCCCATCTGGCTTGAGCAAAAGCTCGCCAGCTTGGACCCAAGGTCACTGGCTCCAGCAAGTGGGTCTGCTAAAGGCCCGTGGTCAAGACACATATGAGAAAGCAATCAATGAATAACTAAGGTGTCACAACAAAAAACTGATGATTGATGCTTTTCATCTCTCTCCGTTCCTGTCTGTCTGTCCCTATCTATCCCTCTCTCTGACTCTTTCTCTGTCCCTGTAAAAAAACAAAAATAAAAAAATAAAAGAAATGGATAATGTCAATTCAGTTTATGCTGATTATATAAATCTGATATAAACACAATTCTTTTGGATTTTTCTGTTTTAGGATTAAAAGCAATTCTATTATTTGCCTTTAAGTCAGCCATCCTAATTATTTCTCTCTGTTTTTTCCAGTAAATGGTATATATTCTCTCTAAATATACTTTTTTATTTTACATCCAACAAGGATTAATATTTGCTTTGGTTTCTTTAAAATCAATGAAACTTACATAGCATTATGTTTGTGTGGATGGGTATGGGCTAGCTCAGTGCCTGGAAAATCTTAGTTTGATTAAAAGTCACCTGAAGAGCTTATTTAAACACAGCTTCCTGTGCTCCACCCCAGAGTTTCTAATTTAGTAGGCCTAGGGTGATGAAAATGTGCATTTCAGACACACTCTCAGGGGTTGTTGATTCTGTCACAGTGTGGCCCTAACTCTGAATAACACTAGGCTTAGACAACATAGGAGAATCAGCTATTTGTGCTCATGGGTTTAATCGTAGTAGCCCCCAAATGATGTGTCCACCAGGAACCTCAGAATGTGACTTTATTTGGAATAAAGATCTTTGTAGATATAATTAAGGTAGGGATTTCAAGATGAGATTATCCTGAATTAGGTAGGTCTTAAATCCAATGATGAGTGCTTTTGTAAGAGACTTTTGTCCTACAGATCTAAAAGATAATAAAATTTTTATGTTTAACCAAGTTTGTGGTAATTTGTTATGGCAGCCTTGAGAAACTGATGCTCTACCAAAATCCAGCCATACCAAAATGCCAAGCTCCCTGTCATATGCTCTAAGGAAAAAAGGATAGAATCCTGACACTGACTCAGTGGACTAGTATAATAGGTTAAACACTGATTGAACATTATCTAATTGCTGAGCACTGTCGGATTTATTTTGGCATGTTACTTAACTTAATTATCCCTCCATTGTCTTGAGGTAGGTTTTTGTTTGCTTGTTTTAGCATTATTTAACAAAAGAAGACATTGAAATGCAGAATGGTCATTTAATCAAAAAATATTTATTAGGTGTCTATACCAGGCTGTTGCTAGATATTAGAGTGACTTACCAAAAGTCATACAGCTCGTGTCAGAGTTAGCATTCAAATCATAATCCTGTCATTCCAAATTTGGCACTCTTGTCCCCCACATTATACTGTATTAAAGTCTTGGAGCAGGAAAGCACAGGGCATTTTGTCAAATACTGACTAGTTCATTTTTGCTGCTATGGAATATTTAACAAAACAGAAAAGGGACTTTATTATCTCCAATACAAATCTATCTTATTTATGGTTGCTGTTTAATAGTATTTCTTTCTGGTAATACCTATAAAGTAGTTTGCACTTTGTTTCCTTAATCTTATTTTTTTGTAATAGTCCTTTCACTTCATACTCAAATATGCAGACAATTTAAGCTGATCTGTAATAACAATATGACAATGTAGGTCAGTAATTCAGACAGCAGTATTTCTGTTCTAAATGCTCTTTAAATACTATACTATAAGTATCATTTATTAGGATCATGCTAAGACTTAGTGTTCCTCTTCATATATATTAAATATAGAAAAAACAGTTGACAATTCCCTTGAGATTGAAGATCACAGAAGAAAAACATATACTTAGTCTTTAGCCTCATCATAATATGAATTCTTGGAGTGTTTCATACAAATTTCCCTTGAATGATCATTAAGGTATTTAAGCTGTTTAATAATGCTTTGAATATTATTAAATTCAGCCTTCATCTCATTATAGTTAATGCCTTTGTATGTACCAATGTGAATGTCACTCTGCTAGATGCTAAACATAAATTAAAAAAAAAAAAGTTCCTATCCTGCAGTCTAGATGCTTGATTCAAGATCAGTAAAATCAAATCACCAGAAACTGTAAAAGAATTAGACAAAAGGGCTGAGAAAATTCTCACTTTAGTAAGTTAAAGGGAAAAGACAAATAAAAAAGCTAGCAAACATTGAAGTGAAAGTTGCACTGAGTTGTCGTGGAAGCTGAGGCTAAATTGTATGAGTTTGTTAAGTGCCTAAGCCCCCAACAGTGGCAGTACAGAATAGACAGTGACACCGACACCATTTTTCCACATGCTGATATTTGTCTTTATTCTATCTTTCTGCCAACATTCGCTCCTTAATTTAGTCCACAGACACTTCATGTGCTCCTACAGCATGCAAAGTGTGGCATGGGGACAGGTGCATTACCCAGGGAGAAGATAAGTCCTGTATACAAATAGCTAAAATGTGAGAAAGGGACTTTGATCCAAGTGATGTAGATTGTAACTCTTACCATAGGAAGGTTCATGGGATAATGGGAATTCTTTTCTATCTATGAACTGATTATAAAATTATTCAGCTACTTCGGGGTGTTTAATTTCTCATTTTAGTCCATGAACATGATCTGCAAAATAGAGATTATTTTAATATTTTGAGACTTCCTTTATGACCCAGTGGGTGGTCAAATTTGTAAATGTTTTAGGCTTGTAAACAATATGTGTTCTTTAATTACCCAATGCCAAGTTTGATATGTTTATTAGATTAAGCTTGTTAGTTGTTTTATTGAGCTCTCCTATTTCTTCATTACTGTTTGCATTATAATTTTTTATGAGAAGTAAGTAAAAATATCCCTCTTCAATTGTTGATTCATCAGTTTCAATTTTTATTGATTTACTTTGTATATTTTAAGGCTAAGAGTTTGGGTATATACAGTTTTAGGACTATTATACTTTCTGGGTGTTGTTTTTTTTTTTAGCATTAAGTAATAACCTTTCATCACTCACTATTAAGTTTTTTGCCTTAACATTCGCTTCTAACAGCAATAGTGCTACATTGGGTTCCTTTTATTAATAATTATTGATATAGTGTATTCTGTCTCCTATTCGTTTTTTCCATGTCACTAAGTTTCTTTTTATTATACTTTCGTTGAGATATAATTTATTTACTCTTTTAAAGTGTACAATTTAGTGGATGTTAGTATATTTTACAGTTGTACAAACAATGCCACTAATTTTAGTACATGCTTTCATCACCCCAGAAGGAAACCATATACTCATTAGCAGTCAGTGCCCATTTCTCACCTCCCCAAAGTCCCTGGCAACCACTGCCCTACTTCTGTTGCTATGGATATGCCTTTTCTGTATGTGGCCTTTTGTTTCTGACATTTCTGATCTTTCACTTAGGTAATGGTTTTAAGAGTCATCCACATTGTGGTATGTGTCTTCATTATGTTTAAAGGCTGAGTCATATTCCATTGTATGGCTATACCACATCTACTCATTTTTGTTTACTATGAATAATGTGGTTATAAATATTCACATACAGTTTTCTGGGTGGGCATATGTTTTTATTTCTCTTGTTTATATACCTGGGAATGGAATTGATGGATTATAGGGTAACTCTACATTTAACATTTTGAGGAGCTGTCAAACTGTATTTCAAAGTGGCTCCAGCCTGACCAGGCAATGGCACAGTGGATAGAGCGTCGAACTGGGATGCGGAGGACCCAGGTTCAAGACCCCGAGGTCGCCAGCTCAAAGACAGGCTCATCTGGCTTGAGCAAAGAGCTCACTAGCTTGGACCCAAGGTCGCTGGCTCCAGCAAGGGTGCTCGGTCTGCTGAAGGCCTGCGGTCAAGACACATATGAGAAAGCAATCAATGAACAACTAAGGTGTCACAACGAAAAACTGATGATTGATGCTTCTCATCTTTATTTGTTCCTATCTGTCTGTCCCTGTCTATCCCTTTCTCTGACTCTCTCTCTGTCCCTGTAAAAAAAAAAAAAAAAAGTTGGCTCCACCAGTTACGTTCTCAGCAATGGATGAAGTTCCTCATTTCTCCACATTCTTTGTTGTGTCTTTGCTGAGTCATTAAAATTCTAGTCCAAGATCTCTGGCCTTATCCTGGTACATATTCTGTGGGCCTTCACCATGTCACTTCCTGCCTATATAGTTTTTCTTTCCTCATGTGTCTGGCCCACAAATATTTCTTTTTCTTTCTTTAGTGGTCATAATAGGTATTAAAACTTGAAAGTTTTACTTAGTATTTTTATGTATATAAGAAAATAGTAGGGATAGGTATTACTTTGAATCGATCTACCATTCCTAGAAGTTGAGTAGATCAGCGCAATTGTAGATCAGTGACTGTGAAGTAGTTGATTTAGCATTATAGGTGTTGTCTAGGGCTATGGTCCAGAATTTTTCTTCTGGGTTAAATTCCTGGGCCCATGTAGGTAGGATCCACTATTGTACTGAGCTCATCCAGGCCCTTATGAACTATCTTATCCTTTTGTTGACATTTTACAGATGCCAGTTTCCAAAAATACTACCAAAAAGGAAAAGCCCAAATCCATGAAAAGGAAGAGGTATGATTTTTTTAATTAAAAAGCATTATGATAAAATTGAAATACACAGTGTGTTCGTAAAGTCACGGTGCACTTTTAACTTTTGACCGGTCAAAAGTGCACCATGACTTTACAGACACACTGTATATTGGATTTACTTATTATGTGACATTTCCCCCAGACTCTTGATTCTGTTTCTCTAGGAACACATTGTGTTTAAAATTTTCTAAAAGAGTAAATATAATGATAAGTAGTAGTCTTAGAAGTATGGAAAAAGTTTGATGTGTATATACATATGTTGAGCCAGAACTGGCAAAGAGTAATACCAGCAGAGCAACCAGATGAGAAGCGGGTTTTTAGTATAAAATCGGTAATGCAAACCAGAACCAAGCCTTTATAATGAACCAGTAAGCCACTGATGACAAGTCACTCAGAACCAGTGTTTATCACAGAACCAGTCATTCAGTTTATTTATTTTTAACAAATGGTAATCAGTACTGTGTTAGAGTCCTACTCAAAGACTAACTCTAATATGATAGTCCTTCCTCCTTGTCTTTTTTCAGAAGATTAATAATTAAATTTTTAAAAGGACTTTAGCTGTTTTCTCTCACTTATACTTCCCAGTAACCCCATTAAAATAGGTAAGGGTGTTATCATAATTATCTCCATTTAAAAGATAAAGAATTTGTGGCTTACAGAAGCTAAGTGGCTTTCTCAAGATTTTATGGTTAGAGACAATGCATTTGGAGAAATGTTTCCTTACTCTAAATCAGCAACATAGTGTAGTGGAAAAGCATGGATTTTGCAGTCAGAGAGAATTTAGTTCCATCATGCTCAGCCACTTACCACTGTTGTCAAGTTTCTCAATTTCTCAAAGCCTTGGGTTTTTTTACAAAATGGGAGTGACAATTAACTCCTAGATTTCTGGGGGAAGGATTACATGACAAAGCCTGTGGAAGGTGCTTGGATTAGATCATCAGAGCTTTTCACCTAGTGAGAGCTCCAATCTGTACTGTTCCCCTTCGGTTTTTCCTTGTATCATGCTGCCTTACAGTGCTGAACAACGAAGGACAAATACTTCAAGGTGTGTGTGTGTCTGTGTAATTGCCAATGCATATACATGAATGGTTATTTAAATATACATGATTGATCATTTGAAACTAAGTGTATCACATTCTTTTTCTAGGAAAGCTATTTTAAAATACTCTTTTGAGAGTGTTTGTTCAGAAGATGCCCTATCAAAGGAAAACACGGGTATGTGAAGGCCTGTCCTGCTCTTAGTTTTTTACCTATACTTAAATCTACCAAATGTAGTTGTAGTCCTGACAAACTGTTTATCAGGAATGAAAAAAAGTCATTGACTTATTTTACAGAACTTCAGTTTTAAAAGCCAGATATGGATTTCAGTATGAGATACTTTTATTTTCCATTTTCTCTGAGTGCTAGAGCACTGTAATGCTACTGCTATTCTCTGAACAACAAATTCAAAGAGGTTGGGGAAACTACAGGATAATCAGTATTGATAGAGATGATTGGTCATGCAATCAGCAAAGGCATTCATTCTGTCTCTACCTTTGGAAGATGTCATTGACCAATTTTGATAACGTAGTTTGTAGGTTACAGTAATGCTACGTTTCCTGAGAATTATTTTTGAATTCCATCAGTTCACAATATAGGAATACCTATTTAGAAAAGCAAAGCTTCCGTTGCTCTGGAAAGCAGGATTTGGCATCTGTCAAGTTGGTGTTATGAACCCTGGTTGATTTATGAAGTCATCCATTACTTTATCTACCCTTTGATCAAAAGGCAGTGTACGTATTTTTCACTTGAAAACAGAGAGCCTAAAATGCCATTCAAGCAATGGCATTCATTATCATAAATTGTTTGTAGTTTAGCGTAGCTGTAGAAATATAAAGATGTTTGTGTGCTGTTTTTTCTTTACAGCACAGCCCAAAATCCATATTCTCAACAGTGCATTAAATGTCAATATCAATATCCATAGACTCAGAATGTAAAGTAGGAAAACACAGCATCTGTGAGTGGGGCTGGGGAATCAGTGTGAAGATAACCACAAGTGGTTACGAAGTGAAAAGTCTGTCACACACGGAGGTTAATTTCCTGGACAGAATTGTTTCAACAAAAATGGACATTCCGCAAGAAAACTCTGGACATGTGGTTTCATTCATATTTTTCGATAGATTCTCCAGGTGATTCTTATGCCCACCAGATTTTGAATACAAATGTTCTAGAATGTAATACCTCATACTCTGTGTTCTTAGGCTTTAGCAATTTCCACAGAACACAGATCTATGGGGATACAACTAATATGTTCATTACAGTTTGTGCTCGGTTTGTTTTTGAACATAGGAACTGGTCCTAACGTGTGGAATGGTTTATCAGAAAGCTGCTTTCAAACTATTTTGAAAGTTTTCCATCAAGAAAACCTAAGTTTGTCTGGAAAGACATGACGGCCAGGAAGCCTCATTGGTCTAAGCCTGTTCTCTTGAGTCCCTAGACCTTAGTAGACACAGAATAAATATTTGTTGATTGAATATAAAAGTACTTGCAGAAAGCAATAAATATTGACAGAAAAATTATTTTTGCAGACAAATTGTAAAGTGAAAAATGTAAACTAAAATTTGTTTTTCTAGTACTCTAGGGACAATGAAGAAAAGAAAAATGTCTATTCAATAATCTCCCATAACTATATTTAACAGCATTAAAAATGTTTTAGCAGAATTTTAAATTTTCTTTCTTACGAGTAATAGCTAAGAGAAAATTATCAACTAAGATGATAATAGAGTATGGATTATTTTGGATTGGAGGAAAGGCAACAATGTATAAAACTTTTCACATTAATAATTTCTGTTTTTGACCTTACAACATGCTTGTGTGTGTGTATAGATATGTATCTCATATAGATATATAACTCACTTTTCTAAACATTATTAATCAGAAAAAATTTAAATATATTTAACAGTTACATTAAAAGTTAATGTTATTGCTGAGAACACCTTGCTTCTGTGTTTGATGATAATATTTTAGCTATAAATTGTGTATCCTGCTTGGTCTATTTTCATGTTTCATGAAGTTTCAGCTGTTCTACTTAGTGTGATTTTTGGTGACCTGCCAATGAATGGTGGATAATAGGAGGTGGTATGTCAGATTTATATAACCAGAGTGAAAGTTGATGTGATGTGTATTCATGGCCTTTCTCTTTGAATCATGTTGCCTTTGGAAGAACTTCTCAGATGCTCCATCTGTCTCTCACACAGGACAGCAGGCCACACATGGCCTCCTTTCTTTGATCTTTACTTCAACAAGACTCTAGCAAATGAAAATGTTTGTTTCATTTAAATTAGAAATTCAGTTGCATATTGTTAACCAGTAGCTGAGTCTATAGAGTTATAATATATGTTTATTTCTTTGGTGGGGGTATTATTTTTTTCTAAGTAATTTCAGTGAATTACCAGATTTTTTGGACTAATATATTTCTGTCGCAGTAGCACACACGCACACACAACTTTTAAATGTGTGTGTGTGTGTTTTTAAAATATCAGATTAGGCAATTAAGATGTGTTGATGTTTGGATTAGGAATAGACTAGCCTGTGTCTAGTCTAGCCACTTAATCACATGGCTTCCCTTTTTAAACAGTAGTTTTAATAGTTTATTGCAGAGATTGGCAAACTGTGGCCCAAAGTCCCATTATTCACTATCTGTTTTATAAATAAAGTTTTATCGGAACATAGCCCCTCTCATTTGTTTATGCACATGCCTGTGGTTTGACTACAGCAGCAGAATTGAGTAGTTGTGACAGAAACCATCTGGCCCTCAAATACGCTCTCTGGCCAATCACAGGGAAAGTTTGCTGATTCCTGGTCAGTAAAAAAGATAATTTAGTTTGGTGCCCTTTGCTCCTTATTTAAAAGACAAATTCTAGTGAGATTTTGTTGTTTAGGGTTACTTTATGGCCTACACATAGAAAAGCATCACCTGCATTCTTCAAAGAATAATTATAAAGCATTAACCTGGAAATCCATAATAACTTTGCATCAAGTAGAGGACATATGTGAAATTCATACAAAATACTTATTTTTTTATCTTGTAACATTTGGAAGATTTCCTCTTTTGGGGTAGTTGAGATTATGAATTAAGATGTCACATTTTTTTACTATATTTATGATGTTTCTTTAGTTGTGTCTGAGACAGAAGTTTTACTAAGAGAACTGGAGCAAATGCTGCAGGGAGCTCTAGAACCCACAGCGCAAACCAGTGAGTCCGACGAGGAGCACGGAGAGGAAATGCACACAGGAGAGAAGGTAGTATTGATAATCATACGTAACAACTTCAAATGCTCTCTAAGTGGCAGAAATTGTTCTTGGATGTACATTTTAAGTATGTGGAAAACTTTTTTCACTTCTCAAGTTTGAGTCCTTTATTATCATAAGCTGAATAATAGACCAGTAACCTATTGATAAATCAGAATACATCTATCAGCAGAAAGGCTCTTTTTATTTTAGATCTTTGAGGTTGCAATGAAGAAAGGTGGAAGGAGCTCTATGTTGTGAAGGGAATCCAATTAAAGACAGCTCCTCCCTCCTGCCAGTCTCTACAGTCCTGAGGAGGGGCCAGGATCAGAGCAGCTCTCCAACCTTCCCTTGTCTGTTTCATGTGCAGGGATAACTTCTATAGGGACAAAGTCCATTATTAAAAAACACTGAAGGTAGACTCTCTTGTTGTAATACACCACTCGTATCTAGATCTGTACTTGTTTTTCTCTTAGCCATTCATGCTGTGTGAAAAAGGCCATGTGTGCTTAACTTTCTTCAGTACTTGTATATGACAACATAAATCTAAATTGGTTGACAAACAGCTCACTACATCAGCTCTATATTTTTGCCAATAAAATGAAGGTACATGCCCAGGTCATTGATACAGAGCAGCAGTATGGTAGGTGTGAATAAAGCAAGTCACAGAACAGCCCAGCTGTTACCTGAGGAGTTAGGAAGAAAAATGGCAATGAGGAGTCATGTGTCCTTGTGGTTTCATTCATTCTCTCATTCATTTAGGTATATAGTGGGTCTGGAATCAGTAGAGCACAGTGGTTAGGAGCACTGACTCTGGGCTATAATGCCTCTGTCCCGGTTCTTGTCCAATTTGTCTAAAGTGTTTACCACTTGCCTCAGGGGATTGTTTTGAGGCTTAAATAAGGCAAACCAGGAAAAATGCTTTGCATAGTAAGTGACACCTATGGTTATCTATTATTACAGATGGGAACTGGCAATGGTAATAATTAGAAGTTTGAAGATTTCCTTACTTTATCTCTTTTCCCACATTCTCACTTTGAGCAACTACCTATTACCCTAACCCCCCACACACACAAAAAAAAAAAAAAAAGGAAGAAAAGAAAAAGGTGTAGCCCTAGCTGGTTGGTTCAGTGGTAGAGTGTTGGCCCAGTGTGTGGAAGTCCCGGTTTCCATTCCCGGTCAGGGCACACAGGAGAAGCACTCATCTGCTTCTCCACCCTTCCCTTTCTCCTTTCTCTCTGTCTTTCTCTTCCCCTTCTGCAGCCAAGGCTCCATTGGAGCAAACTTTGCCCCAGGTGGATGGTTCCATGGCCTCCCCCTCAGGCGCTAGAATGGCTACGGGAGCAACGGCCTACATGGGCAGAGCATCGCCCCCTAGTGAGTGAGATTGCTGGGTGGATCCCGGTCGGGCGCATGTGGGAGTCTGTCTCTCTGCTTCCCTGCTTCTCACTTCAGAAAAAATACTGAAAAAAAAAGAAAGATGTATTTGTAAATGGACAAGGTTGTTTACGCACTTGGGCAGGCTGCCCAATTGCATGATTTTATTCAGAACTTCAATAAGAATAAAGAAGATTCTTAAACACCTCTTTTTTAAAATTAGAAATCAAGAAAAATGTACAGAATTTACAATGAGGGAGATCAATGTGTTAAAAAGAAAGTAAAATTAGTATTGAAAACTCTTACTGAGTTGAAAAATATGATAGTTCTGTTAGCACCAGCAGTGCCAACTTGTACCTGAATTTGTGTGGGTTGGAAATGCCATTTTTCATTTAGGGTTCCTTTAAAAAAAAAAAGAGCTAAACTTATATTCTATATCTTCCCTTTTGTAGAATAAGATATGTAATTAATATACAAACTCTCTTTTTCTAGTGACTGTGTGTTTTGTTGGAGCACCATATGGTTTTGTGCAATGTTTTTTCAGTTTTTGCAGTTTGTCTTTTCAAAAATACAGCCAGGTTGACTTTTATAGAGATGCCCTGGAGCTCATACAGTCACAGAGTTGGCTTCTATTTTGCCATTATAACTAGTAACTTGATAAAGCAAAAAATTACCTCTGATTCTTACTTCTTAAGGTGAAATACATAGTTTTAACACATCACCAAGCAAGGGCTTGTTTTTTCTTTTAGACTCTGGTAATATGTGCTTTCGAAAGGCATTTAGGAATTATAGAAATTAACCATTGCAAACGGTTCATTTTAACTTGCTGGCAGGCAGGTGAGCGCCTCCTGCTGACCGGTGTATGAGCCGTGTTCCACACTGAGCTTTAAGTCTGGCATTCACACTAGGTTCAGGATATTTGGGGCCTGTTCACTTTTAAATGAAGAGAATAGCAATGAAACAACCATTAAAGCTGGAGTGATTTCCAGCATAAAATAAACAAGTGATCACCTCAGGGATTTCTCTTTTCCCTTCCTTCCTTCCTTCCTTCCTTCCTTCCTTCCTTCCTTCCTTCCTTCCTCCCTCCCTCCCTCCCTCCCTCCCTCCCTCCCTCCCTCCCTCCCTCCCTTCCTTCCTTCATGTTCATACTTTGAGCAGATACTATTTGAGCTATATTCAAAGCTGTAAATTTGATGATGTTTTCATCCCTTACTTCACATAAAGTGTTCAAGTTGGTTTCTCTCAAGCATTGATACTAATGGATGAGAGTAGCAACATGAAAAACAAATGCATGCACTTGAATAATCAAAATTCATTTCTAGCCTGACCTGTGGTGGCACAGTGGATAAAGCGTTGACCTGGGAACACTGAGGTCGCCAGTTCAAAACCCTGCACTGGTCTGGTCAAGGCACATATGGGAGTTGATGCTTCCAGCTCCTCCCCCCTTTCTCTCTCTCTCTCTCTTTCTCTCTCTCTCTCTCTGTGTCTCCTCTCTAAAATGAATAAAATAAAAAGAAAAAATTTAAAAAAGAAATTTATTTCTAGCCTGACCAGGCAGTGGTGCAGTGGATTGAGCATGGGCTCATTCAGTTTGAGCACAGGGTCGCTGGCTGGATTGAGCGTGGGCTCATCTGGTTTGAGCGTGGGATGGCTGGCTTGATGTGGGATCATAGACATTACTCCATGGTTCCTGGCTTGAGCCCAAAGGTCACTGGCTTGAAGCCCAAGGTCGCTGGCTTGAGTCCAAGGTCCTGGCTTAAGCAAGGGGTCACTTACTCTGCTGGACCCCCCGCCCTCCATCAAGGCACGTATGAGAAAGCAATCGATGAACAATTATGTTTCACAAGGAAGAATTGATGCTTCTCATCTCTCTCCCTTCCTGCCTGTCTGTCCCTCTCACTTTATCTCTCTCTCTCTCTCTAAAAAAAAAAATCATTTATTCATCATTAACATACTTCGCCTCAGTAGAGTTATCTTCCTAATTATGTTCTCCTTTAACTAATATTAATACTGATTGACATGCCCTGACTTGGCAAGCAATGGGAAGGTATTAATTTCAGATTTTTAAAAAATCCATCTGAATAATTCACAAATTAGGTAATTCATTTACAAATAAAACAGTCTACTTCATAATTATTTGTATTGCAGTACATTTTTTGTATATGAAAATACTTATATAATCTACATTCTTTTCTTGAATTTCACGGGAAGTTAAAGCTAATGAACTTGGAAGTTATAAATCTCCTAGGTGTGTATGTATGTTTACATTGTTGTTACCAGTGTCCTGTCTAAGCTAGAGAAACTGTCACTGTAAGTAATGCAGATACTGATGAGGAGATGACCACAGAAAATGGGACTAAAACAGTTTTAGGTTGTATTACCTGTAGTAGTAATTTTAAAAATAGATAAATAAGGAAAACTCATAGAATTAAAATGATCACAGTTTTCCAAAGCATAGGACCTAAATAGGATATTTTTATACTAACACATTAAATATACAATACACTATATATGGGGGTATTTATTTGAACACCATTATAACAGAAAACTTTGTGTAGCTGCTAACCATGGTTTGAGGAGTTACTGACTGCTTTTATGTTTTGTTCAAATAATTAAGCCTAATCCTCAAGTAAATTTGATGTAGTTCTGATTAACTGTATGGTTATTTTCACAGTTATCTAAATGGAACCCTGAAGCTTCTGCAAGCAGTCCATTTGAAAACCCCTATGAAGAGGACTATCTTGTAATTGATGGGATAAAATTAAAAGCTGGGGAATGTATTGAAAATATAACTAACAAGTTTAAAGAAATAGATGCTTTAATGTCTGAATTTTAGGACATTATAGATCTTTGCATAAGTTAATGATAAAAACAAAGCCAAAAACATAAAATGTTTAGTGAAATTAGGTATATGTTATATTGATATTTGTAATAACTTTTAACATTATATTTTGAGAGCATATGTTGTTTTGATATCCAATAAAATGTTATCCAACTTGGAGTGTTAAAAATTTAGAATTTAAGAAACCCTGATGCTTGTAATTATTTTGTTTGCCCTAATTTTAAAATGGTTTATGAAACTTACTACACAAATACATGCTTCACAATGATTATTTAAGCCCTTTATTCAAATGTAGCTGTTAAAATGACTTACAAGTCTATTATAATTCTTATAGCTAATTCAAATCTAATATGTGTAGAAAATATGGATATGTAGTGGAATTAAGCTACTATAAAATGAAAGGAAATGTAAAAGGTTCTATAATAGAGTTGCAGCTTTTCTTAAAAAGCAGAAATATCAATTGCCTTATTATATTGGAAATAATTATTTCAACCACAGTGCCCAGATTTGAGTAATAGTCTATTGGGGTCTTGGGAAGATCAGAATTCTGGACCCTTTTTCACCGAATTGCTGTCTCTGGAAGTGGAAATGGTAAAATGTAATTAAAAATATAAACAGATAATTTAAACATATTCACTATAAAACAAATCTAAGCCAATCAAAGAAAGTAAAAAATAAATCCTGCAGTACCACTTTCCGTTTAAATTTTTTTTGGGGGGGGTGTGTGTGAGAGAGAGAATCATTAACTTGCTCCACTTAGCTGTGTTCCCATTGATTGTTTCTCATGCATGCCTTGACCGAGGATCCCACCCGCGATCTTGGTACTCCACAGTGCTTTTTCCACTGTGCCACCCGGCCAGGGCCACAATACCACTCTCTCAACATCTCCTCTGAGACCCCATTCTGTAGGGACTGCCTTAGTGGGCATTTGTGTGTTCTGTACACATCAAAGTGCGTGTATGTGCAAATCCATCTCCAGCTCCAGCTCCCCTTCTCTGTGAGCTCACGCTTCCGGGGATAAGGGGATAGATAGCGAAAGGGGCACAGATAACAAAAACCAAAGTGTAAGGAGAGAAGAAAAAGCAAGAGCATCTGGAACCTTCTGGCAGCTGGATTAGCGGGAGTGACATGATGGTGGGAAGGTAAGCGACACCGGTGAGGGGGGATGGGTATACAGCTAATGCGCTTGCAAGGGGAGGGGCTAGGGGCAGGTGTTAAGCAGTGGAACCACTTGGGTAAGTTCAGAAGGATCTCCTGAGCAGCAGGATGGAGAACAGGGGGGAGGTGGGGTCAGGGACCAGTTTGGAGACTTCGGGAATTCAACTGTGAGGTTATGAGAGCCTGACGCATGGCGGGGCTCTGATGGGTGAGTTGGATAGATGCAGGCTAAATTAACATCAATGAATTACTGGGGTTTAGAGACTGGATACAGGGATGAGATGGTGGGGTAAGTCAGAGGAGTTTCTAAATTTCTGCTATTCACAATACACGCAGATTAGAAATGTGGGACAAATAATCAAGTTTGGGCCAAACTGTGACTTCAGAAGAGATTCTAAGCTATTCGTGCTTTAACAAAGCCTGGGTTTTAATACTGCTCTAGGGACAAGAATGACTAGAATAGTCTTTCAACACGTCATATTAAAATTCTATATAGTACACAACTGAAAATTAAGACTTCTTTTTTTTGACCCTTCCAGCTGAATTTACTCTGTAGCATTTAGAAAAGCTATTCCTCTTTTTCTTGGCAGTACAAATTTATATTCACAGTCTTCAAGATGTCTCAAGAAGTAATTGGTCTCATTTTTGTTACTGCTTACAATCAACTATAAAAAGGACTACAATGGTATTTGAAAGACTTTATCAACAATTCAAGTTCTTGATATCAACTCCCGTCTAGTAGATCAGTGAGATCAGTTGCAACTAATTCCTCTTGGTAGAGCAGCCAGGACTCATCAGAATCAGATTTCATAGATCAGATACTGAAATTTCCAGTGAATTTATTTCTGCCACGTTCGGAGTTGGGGAAGTATGGAATTCTCACTGAAGACTTAGTATACATGAGCAGTTCCAAATGGTTCTGAGAACAGATATTTGGATTGGTTCTGTCTTCATAGGAAACTGCACACTCCTTCTAATAAGAGGCTGGAGGAACCTTTATCCATGTGAGAATATAGGCTTTCAATTTTCCAGTAGAATGATACCAGGAAAAGGGATAAAGGACCGGTTTATTAACATCTCTGTCCTCAGGACGAAGAATCCTGCAGGACTGGCCAGCCCTTCATGTTGGTAAATATCCAGTGTTCTGAGACAGGCCATGTAGCAGAGACAGAACAAAGCAGTGAGACTATGGAAACAGAATGCCTGCCTTCAGATCCTGGGGCTGTCATCTACCAGCTGGGAAACCCGCGGCAGGTTATTTAACTTTCTGTGCCAAGGTATTTTTTTTTCCAGCTAGAAAGTGGAGGACGTGGAAAACTATGCAAGTTATAGCTATGATTTTTTTTTTGGCTCAGTGCATTTCTGCCCACCCTGCCATGCCCCTTGTGTGCCCCTTGAACTAATATGTGCATTTCAGCAGAACCTGAGTTGACACACCTGCTTTTGGGGGTTGGGGACCAAGGATTGTGTGTGATTAGCTGACTCCTACCTAGGTCAGACCTAGAGGTGGGCAGTATTTTACAGTTTCTAGCTAGAACCTCTTGCTAGCGTTAAGGAGAACATCATAAGAAAATTACAACTGTCCACCAATTGGAGGCTAAATTCTGAGTACACTGGTTATACCAAGTTCAGTATGTGAGGTATAAAGCAACATGCCAGGACCTTCTGCCCAGGTACTTGGGGAAGGCCTGGTTGACTGATCCACTTTGGAATGAATAGGGTCAAACCTGCCCGTCTACAGTGTCCATGAACTTGTAAAAGGCTGAATCCATTAGAAGTTGTTTCCCCAGTTAGATCTGCAGACCCTGGAGAGTTGAGCACCAAATTCAGCACTGTTACCCTATGTTCCACAAAGACGTGGTCCATTTGCCCCTTGCTAGAAGCTGAATTTATGCAGGGGGTTCCAGTGGTAAGACACTTAGCTCTATCTTTATTGGATGCAGGCTGTGTACTGTTGATAGGTTAGTCCTGACAGTTGCCACCAGTGGGATGAAGAGGGATATGCACTCATGTACCTGCAAGTGTGGTGTGTGCAGCCTTGAACTTACTGGCTCTGCCGTGGAGGGTGATGGGCCACAGACAGTTTTAGTTCATCCACTAATAGACCTAGGAACTATCATAAACTTTGTAAATCGGTCTAGCTCTTTCTTCAGTAACTTTCCTTCATGAACCTGAGGTGACCTGTGAGGTGCTTTTGATGGAACAAAACCATTTTACCATTGAATGCCTCTACCAAATAGCTGGTAATCCATAACTCCACCATTTGTTGAGGCTAACAAACAATAGAGATCTATTCTAGACACTACCAGCCCAGCAGAATTTAAAAATTCTAGAATATCCAAATCCTGCTCTATCATTTCAATTTTCTCTATAGGAACCTCAGGGGAGATCTAGACACAGCAAGATTAAAGAACTGTGAGTACTTCTTTAGGGCTGAGTCCACTCTTGATGCCTATTTAGTAGAGTTTAAGAAGAATTGATTACTACAGATAAATTTGGCCTTCAAGTCCCAGTGGGACAGTCTATGTACACAAATCTAAATATTAGGATTTTTACACCTACCGATTTGTTGCGTGGTACAAGCACTCAAAGCAGTGAGCAGCATAATCAATAAAAGGTGGAGGAGAGAGGAGAAAATGGCTTGCAAGAAAACCATTGAAAGAACGTGTGATTTGCTTCTAACTGCAAGTAGGAAAGTACTACAAAAAAGAGATGCTCGAAAAGAAAACAAAAACCAAAGACAAGAAAACCCCTTAAACATGGTTTGCAGGCAGCCCAGAAGTTGCTGGGTTAGAAAATGAAACTCTTATCTTTAGGCTCTATAGCCAGAAAATGATTCTCAAATGAATCATTTTGTAGCCTGAGGACAAAAACCAAGTCCAGGGCTTGGTTGTGGGAAGTACAGGAGGAGAGACAAAGACTAAGTCAGGTGGCTTGCAGGAAAACATGGCCTCATGGTCAAGACCCAGTCGGGGGTGTGGCTATAGCACTGCAAAATGTTACAAAGTGACTTCTAGTGATCTTTCAGCTGGACCAGACCTCCTATAAAGCTTAGAGGCATGGTAACCACTTGGTGTGCCCAAAGTGATAATAATTAAATCTAGAAAGACAAATATGTCTTGAAAAAAGATGTGATTTTGATAAATAGAATGAACTAGGATAGAAAACTAGTATGAATTACACAGAAAAGCCACTAAGTTGTAGGAAAAATAATATTGCCATTGTACTACCAGCCTGAACTAAAAGAGACTCTTTGAGAGAGAAAACAGATCTGTGAGCCCCCAGTTGTCTAGAAGTAGGAAACAGGCTGAGAAAACTTCTTAGCTACAAAAAAAGGGGGAAATAAATGTCATTGTCCTCTTTAGAAACAAATGAGGAGCAGGATGGGAAAGGACACCCTAGAAAATAGAGCCAGTAACCTAAGAGAAAATGAACTGGTATCTTGCCCATCCCCCACCCCCACCCCCACTCAGCCTGCCTCCATTTCCCCTGGGAACAGAACTAAGGTCTAATCAGGAAACATTTCTACTCCTGTAGCAGTGGGACTTGGCTGATTTCCCTCCAGGGATTTTGGAATTGCTGACGACTAAGTTTCATCTCTCTGAATGGAGGTGTTTACTGTCATTATCCTGTCCCTGTTACACCATTGCATGTTGTATGGGTGGGGGGACGGGATGGGCCAATGATTTGTCCTTTTAGTTCATAGGACCAGATGTAGATGATGAAGTCCTAAATGTGTCTGATACCACGATAGGATGAGACTTCTAGCTGTCCCTGTTGGGCATGGAGATACTTTTCTATTGAAGGGATGTGAAAATATGGCCAAGGAAGTAGACAGTAATTGATTGAATTATTGACCCAAGTTTTTTGTGTCTTCCTGCACTACAACATTATCACGGCCTTATCAAGGGCAGAGTGTACACTTACCTGCCTTGTGACCTTGGGCTAGGCCTGTTGCTTTTATCAATGAAATAAGGTTGAAGTGATGGTGTCAGTTTTTAGTCAAAGCCTTAAGAGATTGCTCTTTTTCTTCTTGTGCTTTTGCCATTGCCTTGAGAAGAACGTGCCCCATGAAGCCCTCTGGTTCATGGAGGGTGAAAGACCATGGAGAAGACCCAGACTTCTACACCTGCAGAAAGAAGCTGAGATGCCCCAGGTGATCTAGAGATCCGTAGAATAAAGGATTGCTATCTTTAGCCACTGAGTTTTGAGGTGGTTTGTTACACAGCATTGTTGTGACAATAGTTAACTGATACACTTGGCTTCTGAGTTCCAGCAACAACTTCACCGACCAGCAGGGTTGGCAGCTTTCCAGCTATAGCTGGCCCATGGAATGTTTTCTCCTTGGGGTGGGACACAGAGTGTGAACCAGAGGGCTTCCATCAAAGGACCTTCCCAGCTTTGTCTGGATCTGACCCAGACTGGCCCTTCCGCTGGTGGAGCTCAGCCCTTTCTCTGCCCAGCTCCCACTGGTGAGTTTTGTTGTGAACTGCCTCAGATGGCTTTATCACGGAGGCAGCATCTGGATAGAGATTTTAAATAAATAAGGTACCAACACCACCCAATGTATCACTAAGGACTCATAAAAGTGGGTCACTTCTTTTAACTATTTTTAGACTCTATGATAGCACACAGAGTGTAGATATGTCCATAATGGCGGAATGTCTCATTGGGCCAATTAAAATATGCCTGTATTTCCAGCTCCCTTCTGTTTCCCATTCTCTCCTTAGCACTCTGGTATTGTGTGTTACAGGATTTTAAGTTACAAAATCAAAGTCTGAGTTCAGATTTTACCTACTAAAGTGTCTAAGTCATAGAACCAGTAAACAGAAGGGCCAGAATTTGAGTACATTTCTGTCTAGTTCCAGATCACACACCCTTGATTACTGTCTATATTGTTCAATAATCTGGTTACTTGCTGGGCGGTGGAATGACCATTTAGCTTCTTGATATGTAAAATGGGGATGGAGCTCTTTAAAGAAAAGCATTGTTGTGAGGAGTAAATGAGATATTTTATGTGAAAGTACTTTGTAAATCAGTTACATTCTCTACTTATCCTTTTAGAAGAAAATCGAGTATGTGTTTAAGTACATCGTAATCAATAATTACTGATAAAATGTGATTATACATTTGAAATGATCACTTGTCTTACCCTTACTCCATCTACTAGTCATCAATATCAGAATTCCTTGTTTCTCTTTTTTAAAATTAATCTTTGTTGGCAGCCTTGTGATCTCTCTGATGCATATACATTAACCGTGACATCTGTCTTCTAAGGGACAGCTTACTGGTGAATTTTGGCATAGCTATACCTCACCTTACTTTCTTCACAGACATCCAGGTAAAAAGGGAAGAGGGGAAAGTGTTAGTAATGGTGGGTAGTGGCGGATTCTGTGTCACTCTGGATGCATCCCAGTAAGTGTACGCCTGCCTCTCATAGGAGCCTAGATTGTGCATAAGTGCGCCTTCCTTCAGCAAACTGGAATTTGGGTCCTGGATCCAAAGATCTTTTGAAATCCAGGAAGCTCATGAAAATATTTAATCAAAATTAGCCTATTTTAGCAGTGGCACTTGCTTATTATGACATGCAATTAAATTCCATCAATTAAAAATGTTATAAAACAACTCTCTTGCAATTTTCAGAGGGAAAGGAACAGGCAGGAGATGAGTGTAGATGTGACCATGTCCCTCTCTTCTGAAGCTTACCATCTAGGGTGGAAGAGTGTAAATTAACATAGGGGGCCTTAACACAGAGAGTACTTTTGAAAATTGAAAGCAGAGGGAGTTTTTTCCCAAATAGCTAAGTGTCAGTAATTACAAAATCTGTTAATACAATTCTTCAGTCCCAGGGGTCCCTTGCCAGACCTGAGAAACCCCTCACAGAGTCTGAGATCCACAGACAGCTTTAGACCTGGGGCTGCCAACAGCCATTCATGGAGGGAGTTAAGCCAGTACTTAGACTCCCCTCCCAAGCCCCTCCTTTGGTTACCCTTGAATTGCAAAGAAGGCCAGTAACCATGACAGCTGACATTCAGAGCCCACTAGGTCTTGGACTGAGGGGACCCACTGCTTCTATCAGCACCAATGGATCAGACCCCAAATACACCGTATGACCACTCCGTCCCCTCTCTCCTTTCTGCTCACTTGTCTCGCTGCAGTCTGCTGCCTCCTATTTCTCCATGACCTCCATGACTTCCCCTACAACTGTGGATCAAGCCTAGGTGTGGGAGGCATAGCGGAGGGGGAGCTTGGCAAGGGATGCTCATCGTGCGTGGTAGTGCTAACTCAGTCATCCCGCTCTTAAAGTCCCTTTGCTACAGAGGGGCAGGGCTGTGCACCTTGGGGATTCCAGCCCACAGTCCTTCTTCCCACCTGGCCCATGGACTCCTGGCCCGTCTCTCAACAGCCTGCTCTCAGGCAGCGCTGGAGCTGAAACTGCCTGTGAATCTGTGAAAGCCCCGCTTCTTCCAAGCAAGGAAGGGTTAGGGTGGGAATGTACCACAGCATGTAAAAGTGCAGATTATCTGGACATTGGTGTCCAACCCTATGAGATTCTACACTAACTACCTATGTGTGAAGTGCTGGAGTGAAGATGTGAACGTGAAGGAGGGTGGGATTAGTTCTGACTGCAGAAACAGCTTCATGACACATTTCATTTATTCCTTCATTCGATACTACAGGCCAGGTTTTGTGCTAGGCACCACTGATATCATCATAGGACCTTTAACCCCATGGAAGTGGTACTGACTTTGTTCAAGTTGCTTTAACCTCTCTGTGTCTCACTTTATTTATCTGAAAATTGGGAGTCCTGGCCAGTTGACTTCATGGTAGAACATCAGCCTGGCATGTGGATGTCCCAAGGTCAATTCCAGTCAGGGCACACAGAAGAACCGACCATCTGCTTTCCACCCCCCCCTTCCCTTCTCTCTCTCTATCTCTCTCCCTCTTCTGCAGCCATTGCTTGGTTGGAGTAATTTCTCTCTGCGGCACTGAAGATGGCTCCATGGTATCGCCTCAGGCAATAAAATAGCTCGGTTGTCAAGCAACCGAGCAATGCCCCCAGATGGGCAGAGCATCTCCCAGTAGGGTGCTTGCCAGGTGGATCCCGGTCAGAGCACATGGGGGAGTCTGTCTCTGCCTCCCTGCTTCTCACTTAAGAAAAATTTTTAATAAAATTGGACGATGGTGATGATCATGTTAATAATAGCCAAAATGACACTAATGCCCTAGGGTTGTTGAAAAGAATAAAAGGAGTTAAGACAGGCAGAGCACTGAGCAAGGTGTCTGGCACCTTATGTAACTCTTGTTACTGTTTTCCAGGCTAGTTGGAGAGAGACCTGTGAAGCAGCACCTGAGTTTGAAGATAGAAGAGTAGGCTGGCTGGAGAGGATGAAAGTCACAGGCTGAAGAAAGCTCAGATGTGAGAAAAGCAGGGACAGCACCCCCTAATCCAGGTAACCAGAGGGCATGGGGTGAACGGTGTGACGGGAAGGACAGTAGGGACTGAGGCAGCACCAAGCAGGTAGGGCTCTGTTTGAAGGGACCTTGTATGTCACAATAGAGGGGCAACACCTCATTCAACAGGGGAGCCAGGTTATGTGGTCAAGAGAGCAGTGATCACTAGAATCTACTGGTTTAAATACCCAAGGACTCAGGGTACTGAGACTGGCTTGTAATTGGACTGTTCTATGATTTGCACACTTGGAGAAGGAGGGTGGGGATAGTGGGCAGACACTATGATGCCAGCCTGTGCCCCTGTGTCTGAGGAAATCCGTGCCCTGATGCCAGCTCAGATTGTCAGCTTCCACAGCGAGTACCTTAGGGCTGTCAGCAGGCAGCCAGGGACTGGAAGGTTAGGTGTCTCTGCGAAGTCTTATTAAACTCTCGGCTGCCTGGAAATAATGCACCGTGGCTGCAGAGTTTTAAATGGCAAGGGATCTCTGGCTGTCTGAAAGGTTACAGGTAGATACTTTCATTTGTCCTCCATGAAAGCTTAATATCATTTTCTTCTGTTCAAGTCAACTTATTATCAAGTTCATCGGGCAGCGAGAGCTGCCTTTTTTCTTTTACCGTGTTCTCAGAATCATGCTGAGGAAGAACTAATGCATTTTTAACCGACTTTAGCAATTTAAAGCTTTTTGGTGCTGTAGCTTATTAATTTGATTCCTGGTAACTCTTAGAGAGGTACCTGTGTCCAGAGGGACTTCCATTCTTGCAGTGTGAGTTCTGAGAAGTAGGGGCCACAAATCTCTGCCTTTGTGACCCACCCACACCGTACGTAGCATAGCGCCTTGCATGTGTTAGAGCATCACATCTATTTTAGTGTTGATTTTAAGTTTTCTGCCAATGTATCCTATTCAAAAATGTTTTCCAAAAAGTTCTATACTCAAACACTATTCATTTGAACCAAAGGTGCCGGTTGTAGAAAATACGTACCTTTTGGAAGCACATAGGAAACATCAATCATATAATTATTTTCATGCCTTTTTTCTCTTAACTATATAGTACTGCAAACATATTTTTATGCCATAAAACATTGTTCTACAACCTGGTTTATAATAATTGCTTAGTATTTTGTTGTATTTACATTGATACAATGAAATCTTCCCTTGTTCTCATGTTGTCACAGTTGCAAACCACTTTGCCATGAACATCCTTATCATTCTTTGTGGACATTGATTTTTTTTCCAGTCATTCCTAGATGAGAAATTAATAAAAGAGCATTACTCAGTAGTAAGGCTTTCTAAGTTTATCATTTATTATCTTTCACCGGAGGTGTGTCAGAGTGTCTGTTGCTCTGCTTTTGTGGTTTGGCTTCTACTTGAATTCCATGTTACTTATAACAGTGCATTGGGTTAATCTCTGTCTTAAAGAACATTGACTAAATGACTATGAGATGGTAGTTTTTTCATTCATTCCTTAGACGGGATGAAAATTAGCATCAACCTAGGCCATACACTTGAATCTGAAAGTGACTGAGCTAAGAATAATAAATCAGGCAATGGCGGGGAGATGAGAAATGTTAAAAGGAACAGTGGTCACTTGATTTAGAAGCTAAATGTCCTTTTGGTCAATCATTGTTTTGACAAATACTAATGGACTGTCACTGGGCTGGAAAACATTCTGATGGACAGATAAATTAAAAAATCTAGGAAGCTACATTGTAATTTGGGCAGGGAAGTAGAGGTGCTTTGGAGAGTAAGATCAGATTGTTCTCAGTAAGGTGGTCATGTGGCTTTCCTTTGTGTATTATAATCACAATCAGGGAGTCTTTTGAAGTTAGAATTTTTAGCTGATTATTTCCAAAATCCACTTCTCTTGTATTAAATTGAAGTTGCTTATAATGACAGCAGAAAGACTATTTTATTTTCTTTCCACATATGTGATTATTTTGTATATTGTCATTTCTGTTGTGAGTGCCCAGAGCAAAACTGGCTTTGATGATGGTTCTTTCCCTGCCCCCTGAACAATGTATTTAAATTTATTAAAAACTATTATTGCTCCAAAATATTTGATCTTACACACTATGAATCCCTCCTGCCCAGAGTCTGGGCTTTGTTCATAATCTTTGGACCTAGCACAGCAACCAAGGATTTAATAAGTACTGTTTATATAAGTATTTATTTAACAGATAAATATTTGCTGAACAAGTGAATGAATGAAACTTATGTTATAAAAATATCTGGACCAAGCACCTTTACCAAAATAAGGGTTAAATTTGCCATCTAACTTAACCTTTCCAATGATAGGAGTCAAGTTTTCAAACTGATTGAAACTTGAATGTTTTCACAACTTCACACTTAATTACACACAGGCACATATGCTTTGTTACTTTTTCATGTGTGTGGTAGCCAGTCTCCAAGATGATTCTCACTTTTTTGGTATTTGCACCCTTGAATGGTCCCTCTCTACATCAAGTAGGGCTCATCTGTGTAACCATTAAGGCACCGCAACATGACAGAGCGTCACCTCCAAGGCTAGGTCATAACACACATTGTGGCTTCCACTTTGCTCTCTTTTGGTTCATTCAACTGGAAGAATTCAGCCGCATGTCATGAGGATGCTCAAACAACCCCATGGAGAGTCCATGTGGTGAGAAAGGGAAGCTTCCTCCCAACAAACAGCACGAACTTTACCAATATGTCAATGAACTCATCTGGAAGTTACCCCCCAGCACCAGTCAAGCCTTCAGATAACCACAGCCCAGGTCGGTATCTTGACTACAACCTCATGAGACACCCTGAGCCAGAACCACTCAGACAAGCCACTCCTAGACTTCTGACCCACAGCAACTGTATGTGATAATAAATGTTCATTGTTTTAAGCTACTAATGTTTTGGGGTAATTTGTTACACAGCATTAGATCGCTAATATAATGTGTGACAGACTTGTCTCACCAAATAGATTATAAGCATCATGAAGAAAAGAATCCCATCTTTCACTGCTCACAGTGGCTTGCATGGTATTAGGATAATATTAGTCAAAATAAACTATATTAATACTTCACAGTTGCCTTCTACTCAAGTCAACAAATATTTAGGAGTCAAGGAAAGAAGTAAACTAAAGGAAGAAAGTCAATCGTAGTGGAAAGACAAATAGCGATTTGAAATATGGATATGGACCAAGTCAATGAAGATATGAAGCTGAGAAAAATAAAACAAAGATGGGGAATGTTACTTGATATATTGGATACAGGGTGTCCAGAAGGCTTTCTCCGAGAAGACATGCATGTATCTGGGAAGGAGCACCCCAGGCAAAAGGAACTGCAAGTTCAAGGCCCTGAGACTGGAACACTGTGGCACATTCCATAAAGCCAGTTAGTCACAAATGTCACGAGTTGGTTCACTGAGCTTGTCACAACTTTGCATTGAAATCTCACTTGATGACTTGGACCCCTCCTTCCCTTGTTTTTGAATTTGAACAGGGCACTGGATATTGTTCTGCTTTAAACAGACCTGTTTATGTACATGCATCATTATTTAAACATAGAAACATGGCTAATGAGACCAAATAGGCTGATATCTGTAGCTGGAACATAGACTTAGAAAATTCACTGACTGCAGTCTTCCCTTCATTACTTTTGCCACATAAAGCTTTCTGATTTCATTAAAGCCATTAGTGCCCACCAATAAATTATGTAGCTTTTGTACTAACACAAATATGTTTGAATGTTTCTGACATTGCAGGAAATAATCAGGCTCAATCAATATGTTTATCAAGACATAAGGTCCCAAATCGATGAGTAATTAGCTCTCCCAACAGAAGAACAAATAAAACTCTGTCTCCTGACTGTTGTGTCATCCATGCTGTGGATCTCTCCTCTCTTCCTTCTTGCTGAAAGAAATATGTCACAGTGAAATCGAATGATCCCGGAATAATGATCCTACCTTGATTACAGCATGTTGGTGATCATAAATAAATGAAATTGTGTTTGCATTTCATAGACATCTGCATTTTTTAACCTTGTGTTCACCTCAGATGAACCAGTTTATCGTTACTTTAATAAGTACAAACCCCTCCGCGAGGTGCAACACAGAACTCAAGCTCACATTTAACATTCTAAACGACCACAAGGGCGTCTGCGCGGTTCTCCTGTGGCAGCTGGCGTTTTCTTTATAAGGCTGACTGATTTTTTTTCTTGCTTGCTCTCTTCTATAAACACAATCTTGGCAAATTAGTGAATTGTTTTATTCGTGCTTTAATTCTGAACAATTGATTTCATAAAGAGGAAGCCATAGGGGAAGTGGAGGACAGGGTACTAGAATGCATCGAAGAGCGAAAACCAGAGGTAGACACAGAAACTGAGATGGAAAGACAGAAAAAGGCTCTAGTGTGTGTCTGTGTGTGAGTACACACATATATATAGGGGAAGAGTAAAGAGATCAGCACTGAGATAAACAGAAAGGAAAAAGAGCAACTGTTTAAAGACTAGGATTTGTTTATAGGAGGGAAGAGGAATACATTATTTAAAAAAAAGTGGTGCTAAGAAAATAATTATATGGTATGTGTTTTTCTTCTTAAATAAAAATAAGAGACTTTTCAAAAAATTTTTATTTAGACAATTTAAACGGGTGACATTGATCAATTAGAGTGCATAGATTCAGAGAAAACATCTCCAGATCATTTTGACATTTGATTATGTTGTATACCCATCACCCAAGAGACCTTCTAAATTGAGGCAAAATATTAGAAGTAACTAAAAAGAAATACATTTAATAAATAGTTTACCTGGAAACCTACTACTATACATATTTATCAAAGCATGTTAATTTAAAATATTTGAGAATTAGCTATGTATAGTACCATTTATAATTAATACCCTTTAGCTGCCTTTACTATATAACACAGGTTAGAAAAACTAATAGTTCTTTAAATATCTGCAGAGTTTTTATTATCAGCCAAGTTATGCATTGGCAAATATATTTTTTAAAAATCTTTCTTTGGTGCATATTTAATCAATAAGAAGTATTTAAAACATAAAGACACTTGGATATGATACTAAATTACCAAAAAAAAAATAGCAAATGAATTTGCAAAATGTAAATGAATTTCAATTTTTCCTACAAATATTTTTTCACGAACTGTAATCCTGAAGATTTTATAAATTTGGCATTAATGCTGAAGTCTATTCCTGTTAAATTGCACAGTTCTTAAAGATAGTTGATTTAAGGGTATTAAAACAACTTTTTTCATATTGACCCAACCTCAAAATTTGGGTCCTTTAAATAGCAAGAACTTAAAATATTAATTCCTCAGAGAAATGATTATCTATTAACAATAATTTTAAGAGAATGCACGGGTAATTTTATTAAAAAGAAAAATTCTTAACAATTCTTCAAATATTTAAAGTAAACAAAATAAAACAAAAGGCAAACAAAACAAAGCAGTACATCCTCACGAATATTTCCTCCCGAGAATATCTGTCAGAAATTCTGTATTTCAGGGGAACCTTCACCCATGTGTTCCTGACTCACTTAGGTAGCTCAGAGCCATTTCATACACCAACACATTTTATGAAGCTTTTTAAAAACTCTTTATTGATTTTAGAAAAGGAGAAAGAAGGTGAGGGGGCATGGCTTTGGTGTTTCACTTATTTATGCATTCATTGGTTGATTTTTGTATGTTCCCTGACTGGGGATCGAACCCACAACCTTGGCATATTGGGACAATGGCTAACCAACTGAGCTATCCAGCCAGGGCCTTTCAAGTGTTTGTTAAAGCAACTTCTCAAGCTAAAGAAGGTTTGTGATGTTTGCAAATGACAAATTGAGGCCTTAGTCACTCAGAGTGTAAAACCCAAACTCAATGCGTATTTACTTTGGCATGCCACTTTCCTTTACAAGGATGATAATAACTAACATTTATTAAACATTATATGCATGTCACTGTGCTAGGCATGTAAGCTTGTAATAAAACATTTACCCTCACACTCGATGAGATAGGTGCTACTTTCATCTGACCCACAGAAAGCTTCTGCCCAGATTTTGTATCAGAGCAGGGTTTCAAATTCGGTCTGGTCGGGACATGGTCTTCAACACTACATCTGTTGCCTCGGTGTATGATCCAGTTTATATGATTTATGCATTGGAAGTCATGGTGATGACTGACTGGACCAATGGTGTTGACTGGAGTCGGGTGGAGAACCAGTGTGCTTGTCCCGACTACTTCCCACGTGCACCCTTGAACTTAGTGCTCAGCAGTCAATCCCAGAGCTCATCAGTGTGGCTGGCTGATTGTTGCCTGCCGTCTAACTGCCAAGACTGCTCCTTCCTCCGCTGCTGACGGGCTTTTCCCAGTGACCTTTGGGACTGCCTGTGGTCTGAAATGGGGTGTTGTGCCTTTTCCCACCCATCTGGGTGGAGCAGTGATATGAGGAAATTATTTTTGGAACAGGCCTCCTTCTTTTTCCATCTTGACTTTCATCATGTTTTCCATATTGTGGGAATTCCTGGTTATCATGAAGTCAAACTAAACTTAAGAATAATGATATAGAACTGAATAACACACGTGGGGCCAAATAAAAACTGAACACGTGGGTGTTTCAAAACCCACAAGGACTGTGCACACACAGTGCAGATTAAAGAGCTGTGGGTGAGGCCACCTCTCTATTGTCTGTTGTCATGTGAGCAAAAGCAAAACACTTTGGGTTTATCTACAATACCCATAGTGCCCAAATTCAGACTCTTCCGTATGACATTTTATAGAAAGAAATCGTTTGTTTAGCAAAGTGGTTAGTGTGTCATTGTCTGAAATGCTAAGGTTGAGATATTACTCCTTAGAGTGTACTTTACTCATGTCCTTTTATGTGAAAACATGGTATATGCTCCCAAAATAGCAGGTGGGTTAGGAGGAAGCCATCACGGGGGAAGTTGTGCAGCTTCTAGAGAGATGTGGACCAGACAGCTTCAGCAAGCTCATTTGTCTTTGCTTTCCAGTTTGTAGTAGGAGAAATATTAATTTTGTAGACAAACTGACTTATAAATGTGTGCACTTTAGGATTATTTTGTTCTTTTTGTTTTTTTAACTGTACGTCTTACATTTTTTAAGTTGATGGTCAACATTTCTTTTGGTCTCAAGTGTATTATTAGAAACAAACTAAGTCAAAGTGCAAAGGTAAGAAATTCAAAGTTAGAAATTTTTATTTATTCTTATAAAAAAGAAAGTGTCATTACTTACAGTGGCCAAGAGGCCAAAATTAATTCCATATTTTAAAGAAAAGAAGGTGATCCCCCCCAAATACAGAATGGTCCATTTTAGCGCGAGCTCTAGGAAAGCTGGTTTTCAGGTGCTACTTCAAGACCTTATACTGCAGTGCGGGGAAGCGGTAGGGGGTGAGTGTAAATAGACACTCGTCTGCCAGGAAAATCACTCCAGTAGTAAGTTCTTGGAAAGAGTAGACACAAAGGAGCATCCCTATTTCCCAGGACTTGGTGAAAGTAATTTACTTGGGATTTTAGAGGTTGTGATAAGGCTTTCAAATGTAGCCTGTGACAGAGCCCACCGAACCCAGGGGACAGGACTCAGGTCTGCACAAGCTCAGTGTGTCATATAGAGGGCCTGGGGCAGCTACCTTTCTGGGTAGACGAGACCAGGGCCCAGCTTGTCTGAGGAAGCAACCTTTTATAAGAGGACGTAGGTGTCCAGTGATCACATTTTGCCATGATACATTGATGGTAAATTTCCATGCCGAGGGGAATAACTGAGTTATGAGAAATTCCAGGAATGGATGAACAGCAGCAGAGGTGATACAGCATTTAGTTCTTATTATCCTTTACTAGGACCTTCTTGATTGCTGACATTGTGTTTGGAACTAAGACATTTAATAATCGGCAGTGGAAGGAGATACAGGTTAAAGAAAGAATCACAGTGGAGGACCCGGGAAGATGGCCCAGCTGTGGCAGCCAGCTTTGGGAGGTTTTCTAGTCCCTTGAACACAGAGAAATTTATATGACCTGTGATTCTACTGCATCCTCTGTGCCTTTTTGTCCCACTCATGAATTTGGGACTGGGAATAGAGAGCAGAAATGAGGAGTTCTGCAGATTATTGAAAGCTGTTGGTAAAAAGGTCCATAAACTGAATGCTGAGACTCCAGTCTCTCTACCTAGGTCTTGTGTATCAGTCAGCTAGTGCTTTGTAACAAATTACTTCCAAACTTGGTGACTTAAAACACCATGTTTCATAAAATGCACACATTTATGGGTTGTTTGACCTCTGCTAGGCTCACTCATGCATCTTAGGGTTCGCTGGGGGCTCTGATCTTGGCTGTGACAGCTCTATTCCTTGTCCTTATCCACTCAGGGGATGCAGCACTAGCTCATGCATGTTCTTGTCATGGCAATGGCACAGTGCAGGAGAGTAAACAGAAGCATGCAAGTGTACGCTCTGAATAGGCACACTGTTACTCCCTTCTCATTCTGTTTGGCCAAAACAAGTTACATGGCAGAGCAGAGATACAAAGGTGGAGAAATAGATTCTTCCTCTGTAGTGGGAGAAATGACAAGTTCACATGACACAGGGAGAGTCAGAAGTGGGGTCTCTCAGGCAGTCTACCCTGCTGCTCTGGCAGAATATTGGTTGTATTGATTGTTTACTCCCATACCTGTTCCATATATTGCTGTTTTCCCCACCTCACAGATAACCAGCAGCAAGCACATTTGAGATCGCTACATTCCCAGTTCAGCCCATAGGCATGGCCAAAGGAGCAATCTCCACAGTGTCCTGGTTTGCGACATAGTTCTCATGGCCGTGGCAAGTGGCAGAGGAAGCCAAATCAATGAACCCAACTCTTATGTATTTACACTGACAGTCCACTGGGACGGGAGAGGAACGGCAGGTCTTCTGTAATCCAGGATGCCCCGAAATACATGCTTGGAGTTCAGTTTTTATTCAAATCCCCAAACTCATCCATTAACTCCACCCAAGTGTCTGCCTGGTATCTTCCTTGGAAAAGCCCATACCCCAGGACATTCTATCTACCTTTATTTCCAAAGTAGGCTTTTACATTCACTTCCTTGTATTGTTATATCATTAAAATATAGGGGGTGGTTTGTTGTCCTGAGATATTTTCTTTGGTGGTGGCTTCCCCACAGCCAATGACAATGGAAGATACCTAGTCAGGACCAGCTTTGTCTGCCCAGAAAAATGGGGACCTTTTCCTAACTAACACACAGGTGTCACTTAAGTCAAAAGGAACCCTGGCTTGCTTAATTCTTCGGTGATAATCTTAATGCTGGATGATTTTCTTCCAAATTAGTGTAAACCATAGATAGATGCCTTTATGATTTAAATTATTCAAAGAACCAACTTTTACCTTCTAGTAAAACTTGTAGCCACCAGTTGGTATTAAAGTAATCTTATATTTTTCCTACTCTCCCTGTATTTTGGTGCAAACCTACTTTCCCTCCCAATGTTAACTCTACTCATGTCTCAAGTACTACTTTAACTTGAGCATACTAATATATTTTATCTTCAATTTTACTGTCCTTCTCTGGCTGGTGATTGGTAGGCAAAAGGACCATAACTAATCCATTAGCCTAAGAAACAGTGCGAAGAGACACCAGGATTTCTTCATCAACATGGCAGCTCTATCTGCAAAAGTTAAAAGAAAGAATGTCAAAGTAGTCTTGGCTTTATTAGCAGCATCAGACAATTACCGAATCTGCTGCAATAAATGGCCAAGGTTATGGCACCTATAAAGTTTAATTTGCATTCTGGATATTACATTGTGTTCCACGAGAATGCAAAGCAGGCTCTGCAGGATGTGAGCCACTAAATTGCAGTGCGTTTCAGGATTTCTTTGGTTCAGGCGAAGGCAGGGGGAGAATGACTTGCTGGTGTGTGGTCAGCCTCAACCTTCGCCTCTTCGGCAGGACACACAGAGAATCGAAGCAGATGGTCCTTCTGGGCTACCCTGGGAGGAGACAGAGTCACCAGATGGTCTGATGTAAATTTTGACTGGGCTGCACTGCAGCCAATCAGATTATCTGGGTCATTTTGGGGATTAGTCTGGATGGCCAGAAGATTGATTAGGTTGCCATGATTGGAACCTGCTGGCAAGAAGAAAATGAATAGGCAATTGCACCAAATGTGCGGTTATTCTAAGACGCCCAAGTGAGAAACCGAGCTGGTATTAAGCAGAAACTCAAATCGGATGAGGATCTGATTGCTGGAGAACTAAAACCTATTGGTAATTCTATTTCCAGGCTAGTGAAATGTGTAGGAATCAGACTTCTACAGGGGAAACAGTTCCAAGCCCATTCCACTTTCACACAGCCTCCTCACCCTTACCTAGCTTTTATGCATCAGTGGGCAAAGAAGGGAGCCCAGGGCTTCAACTAATGTTGATAAGCTCCTCTGCTTGATTGCATGAGTGGTCTGCTCTTCTTTTCCACATTCCTGGGCACCTTCCACATGTCAGGATTTCCAGTGAACCAGTAGGGAAGCAATCCAATGGCAACTTCCCAGTTTGTATTACTAGCCTGTCATTCCACCAGGTCTGCCAGCTGCACATCTAACTGCTCTATTATGGCCACTAGTGTAAAGAACATCAGCCTTAGAAAACCTTAAGGAATTGTTTTTGGTGAAATGTGGTAGACTTTTAGAATACCAGGAGAGAGAGAGACTGGCCAGAAGTATTTCACCATTCTTTATTCCCTAAAAATGCAGTGCCAAGCCAAAGTCAAACATGACCCTAATGGAAGGTGAGGGTCCTCAGTTGTCTGATGCTTCCAAGCCTCAAGACTGGCTTGGTTCACTCAGTGTTGCGTGTAAGGGTGGTGGGGAGGCAGGAGCAAGAGCTACTGAAGGCAGCAGTGCTCCCTACCTGAGGCTTCCACTCTGAGCACCACAGTCGACCACTTCAGGGGCGGAACTGTCCTGGCCCCATTTATTGTATTACTGAGTGTAAGAACAGGGGACCAGCTAGGACCTCCAAATAGAGCGCCCTCATCTCATTGGATATGTTAGTGAATAAAGATTTAACTTTTTTCTCTTTAGTTATTTTTTTAAATTTTTATTTATTGATTTGAGTGAGAGAGAAAGAGAGAAAGAGAGAGAAGAACATCTGTTCCTGTATGTGCCCCGACTGGGGATTGAACCAGCAACCTCTGAGCTTTGGGACAATGCTCTAATCAACCAAGGTATCTGGCCAGGGCTCTTTAGTTTTTTAATAACTGAGTAAACATAAAATTTTATAAAGAAGGATTTGGGCCAGGAATTTTAATTGTGGATATCTTTATATAATAGGACAGAATAGACACACACTTCAGCAAACACACAAAAATCAACATAAGTGTATGTGTGAAGCACACTAAACAATTTCAGATTAGTACTACATACTCGCTCAGAGAAAAACAACATAGGGAAAAGAAAATAAAAACCATCCATCACCCCCCACACACACTTGGGTTTTGATATATCTCCTTTGAGTCATTTTTTCTGTGTGTGAACCATTTTATAAAAATTTAATCATTGGTATACTCACACACACCGTGACATAAGCTTTTCGATGTAATACTATATGATAATGTTTCCCTCGTATCATTCAACAGTCTTAAAAACAACATAGTTTGATGGATAAACTACATCACCTTTTCCTATTGTTTTAATTGTTGATCATAGGGAACGAGTTTTTATGCCCATGAGTAATACTGAATCAACATCTAATTATAGAAATGTGTGAAATATCTGTCTTTCAGCTAAATGTCTAGTTGTTTGACAAAAGGATTCTAACTAAATTTGAACCTCAGGGTACAAGCAATTAGGGAGATACAAGTAGTGAGAAAGACCCAGAGGTTCCGTGGGCCAGCGGTGTCACAGAGCTTCTGACATGTATCCTCTTCTTTGGGCCCCTAAGCCTCTCTCACCGCACTCTTCTGTTCACGTGTATAGGCCACCTTGTGCTCAGTGACTATTTAGTCAGCCCACCACAGCAGGACTTGCCCTCAGCACCAGAGCCAGCTGGAATTAGGTCTCCAGGAAAGGCTTTCTGCCTCAGGTGTGATGAGAGAAAATCAAAGCTGTTTAGGGCCTTTGAACAGAATTAGGAAGTCCTGGACAAGGACATTTTCTTCTCTAGGGATCCACAGCACATAGCATGGTGCCTGGCATATGGGCAGTATTTATTAAATAATTGTTCAATGAGTAAGTGAATCATTATTTCATCTGTGGAAATGCCAACAAATTACATTTCTCTGTGTTGACCTGTATCTTGGACACTTCAAGATGAACAAAAGTTGGCCATCATGTTGGTCTTTAACCTAGATGGAAGGTGGAGTGACAGATTGGGAGTTTTCATCCGAAGGCTTGAATTCTAGTCCCTTGCCAGCTAGGTGACCTTGATTATTTAAGCTCTATGAGCCTCAGTTTCCCCCTCTGTAAAGCAGGGATTTATATTTGATTTATCTGCATCCTTATTTTTTATGAACTTTGAATGAGGTAACACCTGTGATAATACTTTATGAAATTTAGATACCAGTAGTTTTTATTGCCATTCTAATACACTGTCAAGGATCTGCTTGGAATTGGCAGGGACTATCTATTCCCACTATGGAAATCCAGCTTTCAGGCTCATGGAAACATATGTTTATATTACTAATGGAAAAAGTATTTTAGTTACATTGAGCTTGTCCATTGATCCTCTTTCTGTTTTTTCATAAAAAAAAAAAATCTAGTTCACAGGGCTGTGCTAAGGAATAGCTAATGAATTACAGATGTTATAAATGCCGAGCAATGACAACAGATTTCTCTCAGGGGTCTGGTGTCATTGAATTCCATCACATCAGTCTCTTCCGCTTTCCTTTCAACTTGGCATTTAATACAACACCTGATGACATCCCAATTTCATCTTCAGAGACCAGTGTAACAGAAGTTAGCACTTTTGTCATTATCCATTGAGCTGATTTGGAGATTCCTAAGAGGATTTAAAAGCAAGATCAGCCGGGCACAGTCATAGCAGATATTTCAGCTAAAACATGCTCTTCTGAAATGGTTAATATGTCTACTTCCACAGCTACATTGAAATTCTTGGAATTCATCATTAGCGGCTGCAATTCCCCTTTATTATTTTTCTTTGCGGGGAGGGAATGGTCCAAATTTAGGGTTTTCAGCTCTGAGACTTCCAAGCTGCAAGCTGTATTTCTGCAGGATCTATTTCCACCCCCTTGCTCCAATTGCAATGCTCTCTATGTCACTTTATTCATATCCTGTCCACCTTTCAAGGCTCATTGTTTTCCTCTTGTCTTTCCTGACCCTTTCTGGGAATACTACTATGACTTCTTTCCAGTAAGAAAGTGATAGAAACTTGAGATTGGAGGGGACCTGAAGAATTTCCTAGCCTCAGACACTCTACAATCCTTAAATCTGGGCTAACTAGTTGTTCAGTCTCTACTTAAACAAGTTATTACATTATTCCCATTATCTTAGAGTGAGTAAAAGGGATCCTGATTGTCTTTGAACTTAGCTTCACTCCCCAGTGAAACAGCCGTGGGTTGTTTCTTCTTGATTTTTTTTTTTTTTTACCTTTAACATAGTATTTGTATTGTTAGGATTGCTTTTGGCTGCAGAAAATTGGAAGGTGTGACTTGAACTAGGGCTCTATCTTCTCCCATAACAAGAAGTCTTATTAGAGATGGGTCAGTGCTCTTTGTGGTTCGGTGGCTGAGTGATGCTGGGACCAGCAAAATCATTTCCGGGGAACTCTTTGCTGCAACCAGTGTCAAGTGGCATCACGACTGCATGCAAGGTAGGAAGATGGAAGTAGCATCTTTAACTTTTTATCAGGAGACCAACAGCCTCTCCAGGAAATTTCCATCAGCTTTTTGCTTGTATCTCATTGGCTAATGTGAGCATGCCACCACCACCTTATAGCTGCACTGGAAATGTGTAGCTGCATGATTGACCGGAAATGCTGGAAATGGGATCGTCATGCTTGACATATCCCAACAGTAATCCATCTCCTGGGGCTCGGCGTAATGCCTCTCCCTGAGTGTTAGGGGCCTGAGAGCCAGGAAGAAAGGGAAAATGAATACTCAGAGGTCTACTGTCCTAGGCTGTGTTCCTTCAGAAGCTGACTATGAGACAAGGTTGCAAGCCAAAAGGATTTATTTAGAAGGTGATCCCAGAAAGCTTTAGTAGGAGACTGAAAACGTGGGAAAAGGAAGGGAAGGAAGCCAAGGCCGTGTATGTTAACGAGCAGGTTGGTGCTGCAGGCTGCCTGGGCTCAGTCCTACTCAGGCCCTCTGTGAGACAGCATAGAGCATCCTCAGAGCTGTCCCACGGGAGGGGAGAAGAGGTTGGGAGCTCCTCTCCGGGATGGTAACAGCTTGGCACCTCCACCTCCAGCCCAGGGCCTGTGTGAACTAAGTATCTCCCTCAAGCAGAGTCTCAGAGACTTGTGATAGGAAGCCACCCACATACATGGGAATGGTGTGTGCCCACGATTATGTACAGGGTCTGCTAAACTCCCATCAGTGCCCGGCACAGTACTTGCGAGGTGCTCAATCAATACTTTAATTCAAATGTACATTTATTACCTACTACTTATAAAGTAATGTGTAAGATAAATTTGCTAATTGATTAATTCTTAGACAGAATTTCTTGATATAAACGAAGACAAAACAAGGGGTATTTATGCGTAAATCTTGGTAAATTGTACAATGCACTTTCTTGGAGGCTGTGACCCTTCCCCCTTCCCTATTCAATACTGACTTGTAAACTTCTTGTTCCTATCAAAGGAATCAGTCAGTCCTAGAACATCCTGTCACTGTACATAGTGCAATTCTTAGGAAACAAGCTGTTTTATTTAATGAAATGCTTAGTGTTTCGTAGTTCTACTTTGTCCATAAGAGCAGACATTTACTAAATAGCCCATTAGTTGTTTGAAAGAAAGAATGCCTCCTTTTCTTATTCTAGAGTGGTGATTTACTGCCATGAGCTATGTGGCATTATAACCATCATTGTTCTTTTCTTAATAATTAAAATCAGATAGTGGCTGTCATGAATGCAGGTCTTGGCTTCAGTCCTCCCTGAGTTATTCTTAGGTGCTCACTGTAGCAAGAAGAATATAATCAACCTACCATTTGAGGCTAGCTTTGCTCCAGTGTTCTCTTATGCCTGATGGATTGAGTCTGATGCTGGTGCCATGACTATTTTACTTTCAAGGGCTTTTGCTTCCCTCTTCTCTGCCTTCACCCTCCTGCTCTCATTGACCACTGATGTAGGTGGCACTATGCCCTCCAGCATCTCTCCTTCTCCTCTTCAGCTGTGGCAGGCAGGTGGTTCAATGGGCTCCACCCCCACCACCCCAGATCCCGGGACAGGACGGGATTGGTTTACATCAATCAGATGATCATGTGTTGTTGGCTATGGTGATTAGTTCATGGGAAGGTATGTGGCATACTTTAGTCTAATGTGAGTGGAGCCAGACTGAGGACAAAGCTGATACAACAGAGAAAGGTAGCTCTGAGACAATAGTAGCCAAAAAAAAAAAAAAAAAAAAAAAAAAAATCCAAGCCCAGTTCAAACTGTGCCAGAAACCATTATATTTCTGAACATTTTGTTCCCACAGACCGATAAATCCCTCTGTTGTTCAAACAGTTTCAGGGTTTTTTGTTGTTATTGTTGTTTTGTCATTTTGAGTCCAAAACATCTTTGCTGGAACAAATAGCTCACACTTTCTTTCTGGTGGCATTCTTGAATTGACCTTTCCTTTGGCTCCTCATAGCCTTTTTGTTTTACTGGGTTCCAACTCTGGATACTAGTCCTCCAACACCCATGGCCCAGCCTGCCAATATCTTCTAAAATGTGGCCAAGTTGGCCATGGAAAGAGCCAGTCATTCAGCTTCCTAAGATCATCTGAGGCATGGGAAATTACTCCAAAACATCATAATAATGATCTGTAATAGTAAGTGTCTTTCTGTGATATGCTCCAAAATGGTTGCCTTATTCTAAATATATACCATCTTGGAGCCAAGAAAATGTTGAGGGTAAACTTAGTTCTGAAATTGTTCAGGGTTGTTATTATGCTCACTGCAGATCAAGTTAATTTATTCATAAATGGTGAGTGATTATCTAAGGAACCTGAGAAGTATAATTTTCAGCAAATTATATTTAGTGTAGCTCATCTTGTGTTGATATCTGAGGGGGGAGTCAGTCCCATTCATAAGATCTAGTCAAATGCAAATCTCTGCTATGCCTCTGGTACAACAGTTATTCTTCAAGGCATTCCAATAGTATGAGAGGATAGAGCCTTACCTGGCTATACGAGAGGTACAGTAGTAAGTAAGGAGTGCTTTCATCATGGGAAGGGTTCTAAGAACTGGAGTAGGTTAATCAAGGATGTTAAGGAACATGTTTATGGCTATCCCTAAGAATAGAACCAATAGATTCTCATCGGTTGGACATAGTTAAGTACAGAGTTGCTTAAAGACAATGCAATATATAGACTTTGGATATACAATGTTTGACACAGAAAACTACATACTTACCATGTTTCCCCAAAAATAAGACAGTATCTTATATTAATTTTTGCTCCTAAAGACATGCTAGGTCTTATTTTCAGGGGATGTCTTACTTCTCCACGAACAAGAATTCACATTTATTATTGAACAAAAAAATCAACATTTATTAATATACTGTAGTCATGTCATCACAAACATCAGCATGAGCAGCCAAAGTCTGAATTCGATCAAGAATTTTTTGTGACTCTATTTCCATGTACAACAATCTACCAGTAGTCTCATGACAAGACTCAAGGGTACCTTCAGAATGTGTTATAAACAGAGAAGCAAACATTTGCAGCGTGATGATGGTGTGGGTTTCTTATTTTTTTTCTCCTCAACAATAATTTTATAGAATTTGTTAGCCTCTGATTTTCCAATGTACAGTAGAAAGGAAAAAAGGTCAGCTTTGGTTGAAAGCTGACAACCACATTGCACACAGATTTTTCTCTTACTTTGGCCATCTTCTGAAACCTTGCTTGGTATCCTCACACATGGTCAGAGGATATTTATAGTTTGCTCAATGTTCTTGGAGCTCTTAATTTAGAAGCAACAGGTACATCTAATGACTCACCCTGTCCTGTTGATTATGCTTTCTCATTCTAATTTAAAATCCAGTGTTTCCCTTCCTTTCTGTGGCCACTGACTTATTCAAAGTCTTATTTCTTGGTTTGTTTATAGCTGTGGTGAACTAGTTGGTTCCCTTGCCCTCTAGTCTGATTCTTCTCCATAGAGTTGTCATAGAACTCTCCTACCTCCAATTTCTAACTTAAAATACCATCATTGTTCCTCCATAGTAGGCACGCTCTACCCTCTGAACTCCTTCCTGAGCTGGATGCAGCCAGCCTTTGCATCAGCCTCTCATTTCTCCTTTACACACTTGTTCTTGTTCTCACAGTGTGCCACATTATTCTTATCCCCCATGGTTCTGTACCTGTTGTTCTGTCTACCTGGAACAACACACTCCCTCCCTTTTAGGCTTCCTTGTTAATGTCTCCTCATCCTTCCAGATTTAGTCCTGCCATTGCCTCCTCCCGTATCTCCCCAAATTAGAGTCCCCGTGGGTTCCCATGGCATCTTGTGTTGATTGCTCCTGATCCCCTTGGACTGCTAGATCTGTGCCTTGCATTTCTGTATCCTGAGAGCCTGGTGCAGGTCCTCAGGAAAGGTTGGTGAAATGAATGGGTGAATGAATGAGGTCAATATTATGCTCTATATTATTTTAGGGAAGAAGTGAATGTGCCTGGCTCATCATGCCCCTGTAAGAAGACCACAGTTGGCCCTGGTTTGTTTTTTAAATCAAACTCTAGACTTCTGACTTCCTCAACTACACAAAAAGTTTGATGCCGTGGAGTTCCGCCATACTGAAAGCATACTAAAAGAAGACCAGGCCCCTACAACTTGTCCTCCCCACACAGGCAGGTTACGTAACACGATACAAAGTTACAATGCACCCTGGGGTTTGGGAAAGGTAGGTAAGGGCTGCAAATTGAGGCAGAAGTATTCTTTTTCAATGTGTCCTAATATACCCATACAAGAGTCCCTTTAAGGGATGAAACGATTTCAAGGGACCATTTAAGAGTGGATTCATTACCATTTAAAATTAAAATGGAGTCTAATAGTCCTTAATGTATATTTATACATGTGATAAGTAAGCGCTTGAGGTAATTTTATTATTTAACCCCCACTACAACCCAAAGGTGAAGGAACTATTATTATACCTGTTCCACAGATGGTAACATTGAGGATCAGAGAAATTTGAGAATTTAGGTTAACTTTCTAAAGTCACGCATTTACTGGTGGTGGACATTGGGTTTGAATTAATACTGCCAAACATCAGGGACTTGTACTCTTAATTCATCACGTCTGTGAAGCTTAGCCTCCAGGGAGGGCAGTACCTGCCCATTCCCCGTTCTTTGTGCTGATATGGTGTCAACAAAAGCATATGAAGTTTTAACTATGTAAACAAGCTAGCCAGGTCCTGAGCATCAAATACTTAAAACTAAGAATCTGA
Source organism: Rhynchonycteris naso (assembly GCA_037038555.1). Classification (NCBI taxonomy): domain Eukaryota; kingdom Metazoa; phylum Chordata; class Mammalia; order Chiroptera; family Emballonuridae; genus Rhynchonycteris; species Rhynchonycteris naso. Next base: position 56,258,966 of record CM073004.1, read on the forward strand.
AATATAAGTAAGTATGTAGGGGAAATATAATTCTCCTTACCTGCACAGGGCAGGAGGTTATTATTCACAATGTAATGATGAAAACACTGAGATCAGAGCAAGAGTGGGGCTGAGGTGTCCAAGGACATAGAGGGGTTGAGGTGGGAACTGAAGAAGAGTCGTCTTACCTAGAAATCCTTACTGGGCTTCAACAGTTGGGTACTAAAGCTCGTAAACTTGCCACAGAAACAGAGCAGTAAGCTTCATGACAGAAACGCTGCTCATAGCTAGAAGAGGTTGGGTCAGTGATTTTGCAATTCAAAGTCAAGTGCTTGGTATTAAAGTGAGCTAAAAACCACAATGAGCGACCACCTCATACCCATGAGGATGACCACCATATCCAAGTGACCAAATAACAAGTGTTGGCAAGGATGCGGAGAAATCATGACCCTTGTGTGCTGTTGGTAGGAATGTAAAATGGTGCAACCACAATGGAGAACAATCTGGTAGTTCTTCCAAAAAACTTAAAATAGAACCACCATGCGATCCAGGAATTCCACTTCTAGAGATATGCCACAAAGAACCGAAATCAGAGACTCAAAGAGATATTTGTATACCCATGTTCCTAGTGATATTGTTCATAATAGCTAAGGGTCCACTAGCAGATGAATGGATAAACAAAATCTGGTATTTGCATATAATGGAATATTATTCATTCTTTAAAAGAAAGGGAATATGACACTTACTACAACATGGATGGACTTTGAGGAGGTTAAATGAAATAAACCAGTTACAAAGAAAAGAAAAAGAAACAACAAATAATGCATGATTCCACTTACATGAGGTACCTAGCATAGTCAAATTGATGGATGGAAAGTGGAATGGTAGTTTCCAGGAGCTTGGGTTGGGGGAGACGAGTTGTTCTGTGAGTACAGTATTCCAGTTTTGCAAATGAGAAGAGTCTGGAGATGGATGGTGGCGACGGTTGCACAACAATGTGCATGTATTTAGTGCCACTGAATTAGACATTTAAATATCATTAAGATGATAAATTTTATGTTATGTATATTTTGCCACAATTGAAAATAATTTGAAAAATGAGTTAGGCAAATCAATCAAGGGCCAGTCACAAAACCAGTCACCACGCTAATATTTCAAATGGAAGGGGCTGTGATAGAATTGGTCACTCAGACGATGGCAGCCACCGGAGGATGAGACCCCTAGAGGTTACAAGAGCAGGAGGCTGGTACCCGGGAAGTCCACAGGGAGGAGGGGGTGTGGCCTAATCCCAGAATCTGGGACTATGCTATGGGAGTGGGAACTGCAGGGTTTGCTGCTGCCCAACAGGGCAGCTGGATACATCTGGCAGGAGGGGATACAGCGCTGGAGGTCCCAGGGGAGGCAGAGAGGGAAGAAACACCACACCTTCTCCCTTCCTTGCACTCCCCTGTTTTCCACCAGCTCCTTCCAGGGACTTAAACTAAGCAGCAGAACAGGGACACAACGGAGACGTGAGAAATGAGTCTGAGAGCAAGCTGGCAGAACACCAGCACACAGGGCCATGTAAAATTTCTTTCCCTGCCATTGAAAAAGCTCTCTCAGATTCCTGCAAAGGGTTTTTAAAATCACTCTACATTGACTTTGTTTTCACCATTAAAAACACTTTTTCTTGTGGTAAAATAGATATAACATTTACCATTTTGTTGGCATTAAGTACATTCATAATGCTACAGAACCACCATCACTATCCATTTCTGGAACTTTTATATCTTCCCTAACAGAAACATTGTACCCATTGAACCCTGACTCCCCATCCCCTCTTCTCCTCTGCCTTTGGGGACCACCACTCTACTTTCTATCTTTATGAATTTTCCTGTCTTAGGTGCCTCATGTAAATGGAATGATGTTTTTGTCCTTTTATTGGTGGCTTATTTTTAAATTTTTATTGAATTTATTGGGGTGACATTGGTTAATAAAATTATACAGGTGAGTTTCTAACGTTACAATGCTCAGCGATACTGGTTAATCTCCATTAGATTAATTTACCGTCTATGGGTTGGACATATTCAAAAAGAGTATAGTGAAATGTATTTGAACAGAGAGAGGTTTAGCTTTGCTTATCATTCCAGGCTTCGGAGACTGCCTCTTGACAGACCAACCAAAAGCTGGCCCAAGTTAAATGGGATTCTGTTCAGTTTGGGTTTGATTTCGGTTTGTCATGTGTGAGCTCAGATGGAATAAAACTCTTACTATGCCTTTAAAGTCGGATCAGACTTCACTTCCTTCTCCCTCCGCTCACCCAAATCTAGGTTAGTGCTCCTTTTCTTTGCAACCTCAGCACTGGCTTCCTGGGAGTATGATACTTAAAACAATGATAACTTTTTGATGATTTGTCTTTTCTTTCTGCATAAGCCTGTAAACTACTTGGGAGCAAAAGCCGTACATCTATGTATTTTTTCATATATATTTGTGTGTGGTGTGTGTTTGTCTGTGTGTATATATACTGTATATATATATATATGTGTGTGTGTGAATATATGTTGTATCTCCATGCTTAATAAGTAACAATAAGCAATATAGGGTTGATCACAGAGTAGGTACTCTATGCTAAACGTTTTTGTATAAATGAATAAACTACATGATGAAGTAGAATTAATAGATTTATGAATAAACTACATGATGAAGTAGAATTAATAGGTTTATGAATAAACTACATGATGAAGTAGAATTAATAGGTTTAATGAATGTGAAGAGATTGGACCAAGAGGAGTCAATCTGCACATGAGCTACTAAGTGTGGGATTAGGAAGGATATTGCTGATAATATAACGATGGAGAAGAAGGTGAGGCTTGGTTTAGCAAAGGGCTTTGTGAATTGGGATTTTGAAAAATTCCCATAGACCATCAAAATTGTGGAAGAGGCTTCAGAAGATGTCAGGGCTTGGAGATAGATTTCTAAGTCATCTTTGTAGATGGGTTTATGTGGCATTATGATGTCACAGCTTCTTTTTTCCACAGATGGCTGCAAGAATGTTTCCTTCCGTCCTACATGTTCTCTAGTACTTTGCTACTTCCCCATCAAGAAGTGGAACCTATATCACCTCTGTTTGAACCTGGGCGGGCCTTTGTGTTTGCCTCAACCAACAGAGTGTAGCAGAAATCACACCGTGTAAGTCATGACAATGCCTTGTACCTCTACCTCCTTCCATTAAGTCCTTTGCTTTTGGAGCCCAGCTGCCATGCTGTGAGGAAGCCCAAGCAGCCTTTGGAGAAGCCCATGTGGAGAGGTACTGAGGCCTCTGAGCATCCCAGCGAACAGCCAATCACAACTTGCCAGCCCGGTGTGTGAACCTCTGCGTAGAGCAAAGACATGTCATACCCACTAAGTTCTGTCTGCATCACAGATCCATGAGTAGCACAGATGACTATTACTGTTTCAGGGCCTTGAGTTCTGGGGTGGTTTGTTACACAGAAATCAATAATTGATATACATAGGCAGATTAAAAGATCATGAAATCTGAGTCAGAAAGGACTGGATTCAAATCTCTAATTCTGTTAAAACCAGGGTTGTGTGACCTTATTTTCTTCATGCATAGAATGATGCTAGTAGTGTCTCCTGCAGAGAATTATTATGATAATCGAAAGAGATGCTATATGCCAATGCCTAATACCATGCTTCATCTCTCTGGGGACTGATAGTGAACCGTATTTCCCCGAGACAGGGAAGTGAAAGTTTTTGAGTTCTCTGAATAAAGAGCATATGTAGAATAGAATAGATCAGTGGGAGATGGATAGAAGGAGTGAAAGAAAAATAAACAAATAAAACAAACAAAACAAAAACAAACACAGGCTGATGAGGAGGAAACCAAGACTGAGTAGCTTCTTGAGAAAATTGGAGTGAAATACAGGACAGAAAGCTGGCTAAGATCAAGAGTCAGAAAAGGCATTGACTTCAGCCGTGGGGATATGACAAGTGACATGTGACAGGACAGTGTTAGCAGAGCACAGCGCTGGAATCCTGCACGCTGAGGGAAGTCCGTAGTAGGCCCTTACATATGCCTTAATTTCTAAGCATGATACTATTCAGGAGCCTGAGATTACTATTGTATTGAAAAGGTATACATGACCCATCAAAATGTCAATTTCCCCACTCTAGTGGTCCTTCTCTTTTCTCTAGAAACATATCCACGTGAGTCTTGCAGCACCTCACCCATACACCTGGTTTTCCCAATGAGCTCATTTATTACGTTTATTGCAGTCTCTGTGGACTGTTGCCTGCATATTCCATACTTACACTTAAATTTGTACAAACTGCTTATATCCTGGTTCCAAAATGGAAAGCAAGTGTACATATACAGGACACAATGACCAAGAGCCCAGTGGCCATATCTAGAAATAGAAGAAGGGATTTGTTGTTTAACAGATGGAAAATAAAAGCATCATCCCCTTGCAATCTATGGAGAGTTTCTCACCCTCGCTTGATTATTGAATCCTTTCAGGGTTGCACTTAACTGATCAGAAAATAGCTTCAGCTGTTATCTCAGTGTCTATGAGCTGAAAGGAATTATAGGTTCTGTAAGTCATAAAAAAGAAAACAGAGACTAGAAAACGTACTTGTGTAAACCTACAGTTATTTACCTTCTCATAGTAGTTAAGTGAATTTGATACAAACATGATCACTGTAATCCATGGTGTAAACCTAATTTCCAAATAGCCTATTTTCTTTTTTCTTTTAACAAGAAATGCCATTGACTTCTTTAATTGGTTAAGAGCACAAAATGTAACAGGAAGAAGGTCTGTTTTAAACAAATAAAAAGCTGTGTGTCTTTCCCAGTTCACCCCAAGTCAGTCATATACACACCACAAAAAAATGGTGCGTGAAAATGTACACAGCAAATAATATCTTGAAATAAGGGAAACAGCTATTGAAACAGGAATTAATACAAAAATTCAGCAATAGATCAGCAGTTCTAAAAAACCGAGTCTTCAAACGCTGAATGGTACAAAGCTATACTCGACCGCTAGACACAAAGGAGAAAGTCTGTACGGTTTTTCACAAAAATGCTTCCCCAGAAAACCAAATCAAAACAATGCAATTGGCAGACCAAGGAGGCTCCAGCTATATATGAGAGCTATAATTTCTCATACCTCAGATAGAAAATCCTATTTATTCAGAATGAACTAAATTTCAGAACAAAACAGGGACATTTGACATGTCTTACTTTTCTCTGCCTTTTCCCCGCCTCACCCTGTAATTCCGCATAATTCTGCAGAAAGATGGCTGCTTTAAGAATGGGGCCCAAATAGCCTATTCTTGTTTTACTCTCCAAGATGAGATGCAAAGTCATTTCTAAGTTTTCACATAAAAGGTTTTTAATATTTATCCTCAAACATTTATTTAGTTTTTACCCTGTGTGAGGCACTGCATTAGGTGGGTCTTCTAAAATATACTCTGTCAGGGGATGAAAGTTAATTTCTGGTTTAAAAAGCCAAATTATGAAAATGCAATATTTATTAGGTACTTGTGAGATAAAAGGCACTTGCCGTAGCACCACCTCTGCATGCCTTACACCGAAGGAAAATTTCTGGTTGGCTCAGTCGATACTAGTATGAGGCTGCCGAAAGCTGGTTCAGGAGTTTAATTCTCGACAGCTCTGTACGAGGAATGTCAGTTCTGACCAACCATGTCGAAGACCCAGCAAGTTGGTTCTACAATCAGGGGGAGTGTGGCTGGGAGAGCTGATGGTGGCCTAGTGGCCACACAGGACCAATGAGCAAACACAAGAGGCAGGAAGTGGAGCTATCCAGTGTGAGCTCTCAGGCAGCCAGGAGCTGGGACAGGGGACATGGGATTGGCTGATACTGAAACAATTAACTGGGCTGGGGATTAACACTTTCCCCCACTTCTGATGTTTCCCTCTATGTGTAGGGAGTTCAGGTAACATAACAGTTCTGGTGTCTTTCTACTCTTTTACTCTCTCTGTGCCGGGAGAGGCGTCTTAGCTGCCCTAGTGAATTTGGGGAAATGAACTGAGCTTGTTGGACTCTTGCTTCTACATAATGGTAGCTAGCTGCCTGTAGGGAGCATGCAGGCAAAGCTTGCAACAGCCCATGTGGCTGTGACTGTTTGGATTTGTCTGTCTGATCCAGGTGCTCAAAAATAGGAAGACCATTTGTCCACAGATACATGCTACCTCCTCCGACACAGACTGTATCAGTAATAAAGGTGATATTTTGGCACCAATCAAGTTTGCAACTGGTTCAGTCAATCCAACATTCTGCACAAGGTTGCGAGGTAGCATCATTGCTCCAGTATCGCCGGGACAGCTCGGGACTGCTGTCCCGAATATTGTCAAATTGGAATATTGTCAGCTGACTCAGAAGGTAAAGTTCAGAATCCCTGGGAACCCTGTGTCCATAAACTACATCTATAACTTCAGCTGAGAATCATGGGTATATTTGAACAAGTGAAGGGTGTGAGAATCCTCCAGACACTGTCTAGAACAACAATTAGGGCTTATGGCTTCATTAATAAGCTGTGGTGTTAGGGATGATATCAGCAAGGTTGTACAAACAGAGAACTGGGTCCGACCTTTTCAGTCCATCCCTGAGGGCAGTAAATCGTTACTTCTTCTCTCATGGTCCCTCTGCCCCCTCCCTTCTGAGACTGGTCGATGTGGATTATGAAAGACAGGAGAGCCTAGGTGTGTGTGTGTGTGGGGGGGTATGTCTCAACATGCCTGAAGGAGACTCAGGATGAATCCTGAATGGCCTCTGAGCTTACAACCAACCTCCTGAAATTGTATGGGCTGAAGTGCCTTGGAGTTTCTTTCCTGAGGACAACAAAGGCAGTGTGTTTATTGGTTTCAGTTGCTATGAAGTGGCCATCGTCAGAAGTGAGGCTGTTTCCCTTAGCTACACATTTCTTTGTAGGCACAGTGCTGGATCACACAGCACCAGCCCAGCAGCAGCTGGGCAGGGCCCCGACCCTGCGGAAATAGCTCCCTAGCGGTGGTCTCCTTTTGTGAGACAGGTGGTGGTTAATTCAGCTTAGAAATGGCACACGTCCCTCCAGTCAAAGAAAAGGGCTGATTCTATTTTAGTACTGCCCTCTTCCCTCTCAAACAGGGATTTGATGGTTTTTATGCCGAGATGTGTCCGTTAAAATAATCTCTTTCCGGAGCTTTCTCACCTCACCGAGTTGTTGGCAGTGTGGTGGGGGTTAATGTATGGGACCGCTGGGCAGCTGGTGGGCAGCATTACTGAAATCACGGCTGTTGTTTGCATCCTGGAGAAGGAAAGATTGGGGGAGGCTGGTGCCTGCCCTTCGACCATGAGTATTTTTGTTTCATTCCCTTCTCTTCTATCTTGTCCCTTCCCACCTCATTCCACCCATCCCAACATCTCCCATCCCATCCATTCCACAGATTAGATATTTACCTTATGGTAATCCCATTTTGAATTTTATATTGCTATCTTCTGGCACTTAACTCCTTGATCCCTCCTTTGTTTTGTATCTCATCTTCCATTTTGAGAGGAATCTTCAGTTTTTATATTTATTTTCAACATAGATACATACTTAACTTATTCAACTTTCCATTATGCATCAGAAAGGTGCTGGGGGAGGGGGTGTCTTTATGTGTCTTCTACCCAGAATTCATCTGTAGTCTTTTTCTCTCTTTTTCTTAAGGCAGTTCCAAATAACCCCCATGTGTGCTGATGTTTGAAAAGGCTGTAAAATTAAAGCTACATAATTATGAATGCTATGAAAAAGGTTTTGACAACTTTTGTTGGCATTTAATTCAAGTTAAACTCCTCTCATTCAAAATAATAAGCATAATGTTACTTATTATGTAAATGAAGTGGCAAGGCAGATGTTTTTCATCCCGGTGCACTCACTGAGGATTAATGCATACAAAAACTGAGCAAGAGGGGCCTGTGTTCAACCTGGAAATTTGAAAAAGGGTTGAGCAACAGGAAGGATGATGACTCGGGGTCTGCTCTGTCCCATGTGGGAACCACATGAAGCTGCTTAAATTTAAATCAGTTAAAATGAAATAAAATTAAAACTAAAGTCTCTCAGTCACATTAGCCATGAGTCGTGTGTTCAATAGTCATTATGTGGCTGGTGGCTACTTATTGAAGAGCACACATATAGGACATTTCTATCATTGCAGAGATTTCTATCAGACAGTGCTGCTAACCATAGAAGTATTGCAACAGACCTAGGGATGTGTGCATATTCTTCTTATCAGCTGGAACTTTATCCACAAGGGTTTGTAGAACCTCCCAGAATGCGTGTAGATGCACAAAGAGCCAAGAGATGTAGGAACTGGAATCAGGTTGAATGCCAACCCCCAGTCCCCATCTGCATGAGGATACCCTCAAACTGTGCTTCTCAATCTCTAAATATGTATACATGTCACCTGGAGATCTTAGAGTGTATATCTGGAGTCAGCAGGGTTGGGGTGGGCCTCACAGTCGACATTCACACCTGGCTCCCAGGAGAAGCCGCTGAGGCTGGTCTGGGGACCACACCTGGAGAATCACAGACGTACAGCACTTTTCCCCAATCTTGGCTACATACAGTAATCACCTGAGGAGGTTTAAGAACTACTGATGCTTAGATCTCACCTGCCAAGATTTGGATTTCATTTGTCTTGGGGGTAATCTGGGCATTAAAGATTTTTAAAAGCTTCCCAAGTGATTAAAATCTAAGAACCATTGACAGTGATAAAGCAAGTCTATGAAATCTGAGGACCAGAAGCACTGGTTTCTCCTAAAAGTGGGCTAGATAGAAATCAGAGTCTCAGGCCCAAACCTGGTCCTGCTGAGTCATAATCTGCATTTCTACAACCTTTTCCAGGTTATTTCACATATATTTAAGGTAAGAGCTGCTACAAGATAGCTGTTTAAAGTAATAATTTATCCATCTGTGTATATATGCTTTCAAGAATTCTTTAAAAGTATTAAGCTCTGTTAGTTCCTAAAAATATTAGGGCATATAATGTAGCCCATACTTATGCCAAATCATTGAAGATTTATTAGGTTGTCATTGCACAGACACAAACTTGGCAGCATCTGCTTACATTGTTACAGAAGGTATCAATAATCCCAGCAAAGTGGAAACTGGAATTTCAAGTAAAATCAGAAGGTCAAGAGTAATCAAGTTTTTTAGGAATGATTTTCATATGTTTGCATAAAACTTATTATTCAAGATAAAGTGCTGTTCCCTTTTTAGGTTAATGCCTTTTGATTTTAGAAAACTGTATGCTTCTAGTTCATTACTAGAGATTCCAACACAGTTACACTCCTAATTTATGTAACTTTTCATTATGCAACACTAAGATCTTGGGGGGAAGGTGGAGAGAGATGCACACATATCCACGAAAAGTTTCTAAGATTGTGTTTTTTGAATACGTGTTTTGGAGTAGTATTTTAGGGGGCCAGTGCCAAAGATAATTATATTACAGAAAGGCCAACTCTGTGATGGTTTAGAGCAGTGCTTCTTAAACTCAAAAGTGAGAAGGAGCACTTTCAGGTCTTGTTTAAATGCAGACTGATGAATTAAGTCTGCTATGAGGCCTGACACTATTTCTTACAAGTGTTGTGATGCTATCGGTCCATCGACTGTATTTTGAGTTAGATGACTCTTCCATCACACCTTTTTGTGAATGCTCATCTCAATGACTCAAAACATCAAATGTTTATAAGCAATAAGAAGGATGATTTTCTTGAAACTGCTGATTTGCTCATTTGAATCATAAACGATAGACTTCAAAAGGTCAAAATTATTCATAGAGCCGTCATTAATTGAAAGCTAATGGGGAAATGAAGTCATTTAAGGCAAAAGCAAAACCATAACACAAATACCTCAAATGACTACTGGGGCAAAATTTTCAAAATGTTGCAAGCTGTCTGCATGCTTGAAGTAGCAATTTGCATGCATAATTAGGTGCAATCAACAGTTTTGAAATGTAGTATATTTTCTGAGCCCATATTTACTCGTGACAGATGCAAAAAAATTTTCAGGGTTCCCAAAAAATAGAAGGGCAGAGAAAGGAAAAATACTTGCATTTAACAATGGGAATCTTTACAAGCACATGCCTAAATTTAGAACAAATATAGCTGAAGTATTGTATCTTTATTTTGATTTACTCTTCATTTAAGCCCTAAAGAAGTTCAAACACATTTTGGAAGTAACAAGCATGGAAGAATGATAACTCACCAGTCAGCTCTTCCAGCTCCTGTGGGAACTGACATGTAATTTTTATTCCTACTCTGTAGAAGAAAAATCTGTCACATGCAAAACTTTATTGCACAAAACACCATTGACTTTCTTCCTGCCTTCAGAAGGGGCTTCATTCTTTGAAGATACCAAGAATCTTTTACAATAATTTTTATATAACAGTTATTTAAACTGGCTATTTCTTCTTCCAAAATCAAGGTCCTTAGATGAGTGCTCATGGGGAATTTGTATTATCTTACTATTTTCAGTGTAGCCAGCAGTGGTGGTCCAGTGCTCACTATGCACAAGTGTACTTTGCTAAGCCCTTTATACAGATAATCTAATTTGCCATTATAAAAACTATAAGTATTGATTTATCACAATGTACTGGGGAGGAAATAGAGATTAAGTAACTTCTTTAAAGGCACAGTTCTATATTTATTTTCTTGGCTGGTACATTACTACATAAAGGGTCATAATGTTATTTTAAAAGAATAGTGAATCTCAGGCTACAGCAAGCTCATTTTATTTCCAACGAGTTCCCAATAAACTTGAAGTCTAGTTTTAAAATAAATTTTGAAGAAAGAGAGACTGAGTAGTTTTGTTCCCAAACTTTTTTTCTTTCTAAAGCATGTTCGCATCGCATTATCCAGATTGGCTGTCTACACTGATTAAATTATAAGTGGCAATTTATTTCTGTCACATTTAGAGGCAGAGGCAGAGGTTGAGATTGCCCTGAAGGATAAGACCTAAGGCTGTGTTCTCATGTGACTGCATGTATTGGAGCAGTGTGTCCTGATATGTAAAAGTTGTCTTTAAGTTAATGCAGAGTGGTCACGAGATGAACAGTGCAATTTTCTGGTTTCATTAGGCAAGTGTTATCTGTGATACATTATATGTTAGGGAGGAAAAAAGCCACCCTCTGTTAAGAAATGCATGAATTGTTCATTTATCTCCTGATCCATTTGGAGGCATTATGGAACTCAAAGCCCAGAACAATGGGCTTTAGTTAATATTGAATAGGTTCTTAATAACCCGCTATTCCTCTCCGTGGGTGCTGGAAGGTCCCTCCTGGACGTGCAGAGTTGCAGTAACAGTTCCCGTGAAGTTGTAAGCTACTTCCAGGACCAAGTGGTGTTAAATTTAGAAGTCATTCTGATCACCTGACTGTCGGTGAGCCCCGATTTCAGAATTTCCAAGTCTACCCTTGTCATCACTATCTATCTATATTTATAGACGCAGCTCACCGCCTGGCCTGGGGTCACCTCCGGAACCTCCTGGAGACCTGCCCTGCTGAGGACGCCCTTCCAGCACAAGAGAGCTAGCCACTTGGGAGCGGCGGTGCCCAGCTGGCGCCCACTCCGGGGTACATTGCAGTAAATGCCTGGCAGTGACTTCACGCTTCTCCCTCCGCCTTCCCCGTCGACCCTCCACTGCCAACCTTTACGCCAAACTCAGGCGCGCTGCAAGACTCGCGTCCACGCCATCCACGCGGCGCCCTCCCCTTCCCGGTTCTTGCCCGCGTCCGGGCGGGAGGCGAGGGTAGGTCGATTTCCTGCCCGGAATTTGCGGCTGTCTTCTCTTTACTCCAGACTCGTGCGGGGCTGTGTGGCGCGCAGCCGCGGGCGGCAGAGCACAGCGAGGAGCGGGAGCTTGGACAGCTACACGCACCCACCGGAGGGGCTGACCCCGGAGACACGCTCGGCCGCGGGAGGAGGGAGAAAGGGAGAGACCTGGGCCAGAGTGGAGGTGGGGGGTCGCCTGCGGTTGGGAGTGGGCGCACCAGCCACTCGCCCTCCATATGCACCTCTCCTTCCATCCTCACCGCCACCACCTTGCACAGGTCGGAAACCCCCCTTTCCTTGGCTCCTTAGCGTCGCGGAGAGGGCAAAGGTGAGGGTTGGGCGCTTGGTCAGCGGGCGGGGATGGGAGATTGCACTTACACCTGACATTCCCTATTCCTGTCAGTTTCGCCTGGCAAATCCCGCGATCCGGTTTGTTCTTCCTGTAACTTTGTTCGGAAGGTTGGAGGGGAAGGGAAACGCCGAGGGACCCCTGGAGAGACTGGAAAGCGGCGAGGATCGGGAGGCCGGGCTGGAGAGCAAGTCCCTGAGCGGCCCCGGGGCTGGGCGCGCGGCTGGGAGGCGTCGCCGCGCCGCCGCCGCCGGAATGCGCTCTGCTTAGCGGGACTGCCGGGGGCGCCTGAAGGCCACCGCTCCAAGGACACGCAGCCACCCGCTCCTCGCGCTCCCCGGCTCAGACGCCGCCAGTGACCGAGCCGAGGAGGCGAGCGGAGCTGCGGGGAGCGCGGGCGCAGGGTGGCGGGAGGGAGGGCGCGCGGGAGGCGGCCCCTCCTCGGCGAGCCATGCGTGCCACGGGCAGCTGAGGAGCCGCCGGGCGCCGCTGCCAAGTCTCCGCTCCGCTTTTGTCTTGCCCTCCAGTGAATGGGAAGATGGAGATGGATGTTGAGGGAGTTTCTCCGCGCCCGGAGCCCATCCCCCGCTCCCAGGGGGCTGGCGGAGCCTGCCAGGCGCCGCCACAGCCGCCCCAGCCCCAGCCGCAACAGCAGCAGCTGGCTCAGGATGAACTGCCGGGTGAGAGTGCCGGAGCGGAGGACAGTGACGATCCCGAGGCGAGACCCAACAGCGAGAAAGGAGAGAACAAGGTAGGTCCACAGTGTCGGCGCTATGACACCTTTTAAACAAAACCAAGGAGCTCTAGTAGTGGCTGTCACTTTAAACCCTCCACTTCCTCCACCTCCCCCCCTCGTCTGGTGGTGGTGGGGGCTGCAGATGTGGGGAAGGCGTGAGATTTAAGAGAATCGATGGGCTGTAGTGACTTTCTGAACTGGAAGGCGTGTGCAGAAGTCTGTCCTGGTTTCCGTCTTCAGCGGTCTGTGCAGAGAAAAGTCTTGTGGTAGGTGCGGTGCGATGCCAGGGAAGAGCCCACACCTCAGGAGAGCGGCGCTGAGAGACCTTTGCTTCCCACACAGTACACTCAGGGCTTATTTGGATGATCTAGGTCAGGGGGAAACATATGTCTCCAGGAGCTGCCAAGTGGCGTTTGAGACTCCTTGGAAGGAGGTGATATCAACCGAAAGCTGGCAACAATGGGAGCAAAGTTTGGCTCCTTTGTAGAATGGAGATCACTGCTTCAGCCAGCTTTAAACTCCGGGTCCTTTTCCTCACCTGGCACCCGCCTACCTAAAGGGTGGGGGCCAGGTGCCTGGCAGCAGATGAGCCCTGCTGTGTCACTGTAGAGCAGGGGACAGCTGCTACTCACTGTGGTGAGAGGAGTTCTCTAGGTGGCTAGATTCCAGTGAGAAATGCTTCGGATGCCCTGCTCTGGTGCCGTTGCTTCTTCTGTTAAGAAAATTGTCCAATGGATGAAATGGCCTAGAAAACAATGTTTTGGTAATGTTATTAGAGCGTTAGGTATTCCAGCTTTGTGTCTCCGTACACACGTACAGTTCAGTTTTGTGGAAGCTAGTGCTGTTTAGTTGCATCTGTATAAAGTGTACACAATGTGTTTCTTAATACATTTTGAAATGAGCTGCAAATGTTGGGGAAAAGTTGATTCAACAAATCGGAATATTTGGAACCAAAGAAGGGTCAGTCAATAGACTGCCTCCCTTTTGCTCACTTAAGGAAGTGTACGAGAAAATAATCACTTCTGGCTAAAGAAGAATTGCATGTCACAAAGTACCCTTTCTAAGAGATTGCCTTGGTCTCTGTTGGACCTTTCCAAAGGCACTAGTGGATTAAACAAATATATGAAACATTTGGGATCACATTGAATGTTGCTGTTCTGTATTTCGAGACAGGCTCACTTAACAAGTTGGTATTTGCAAATGTTCAAAATTGTTTTGCATATTGAAACTGAGCTGAGGACTGAGATGGTTGTTTATCTACCAAAATCAATATTGTAATTTAAATGGCAGACTACCAAGAAGCTGAAATTTCAACACATTCTAGACCGGACTCGGGTGCCTTACAAATGCATAGAAGATTTACATTGTAAAAACTACGATGCATTTTAATATTCTAATAGCCTCAGCTTTCTAGTCGCTCTTGATTTCATGAATATTTAATTCTGTCATGACTGCATATTTACTACTTGAAGCGATGGTCTGTGCTCAGTTTTAGGAAATAGCCATAACTGAGCATCATATTACCTAATTGAACTTTAAATCTCTCTTGCAAAGTAGGTGTGGGGAATAATTAAAATATACAGCCAGTGCTGCCATTTCCATATTGTTGGTTCATACGCCCTGAGCATGAGAAATTCCTGCCATCAGCAAAAATCTGTGCTTATTTGTTTCCCTTGGATGCACCATGCAGACTGTCTAATGTTCTACTGGTTGTGAGGAATAAGGAAGGCAACCCACTACAAATATTCCAGCAGGTGAAGAGAGGACTGAAAGCCGGTTGATTACAGTTCGTTAATTAGCATGTTCAGATAATTGAGTATTCCACTGATGTGACTTGCTTTATGTTTGTCTGCAATTTTTGAGGTAGAAACAAAATACCACTTTCTTCCCTCCAGGTGTTTGCCTGGAAGGATCTTCTATCCTTCCCTTAACTCAGAAATCAGCTGTGTTTAACCCTTTGCTTACCGCTGGTATGCTGCTGCTGGTTCTTCTAAGAGTTTGAGGACAGTTGGTTGTGTTCTGGACTTGAATAACTCTTTTTATCTTTGATGGATACTAAGGCGGGTCATACATTGTTTTTGTTTTTTGTTTTTTTTTCCTTAGCAAATCCTGATTTTATTCGTGGAGAGGTCTTTGGGTGCCTCACCAAATTATTCCGCTAAAATATAAATGGAAGACAAACTGGCATAAAGTGGAATGTGGTTTTACCAAGGTGTTTGGGGTGAGGTTGGGAGAGTATCACCATAAGATTTAAACACAGTAATGTTGAAATGTGATATATGGAACTATTATGTTTTTGTTTCGCTCATAAGAATAATAAGATATGAATTTTGAATACTGTATTATTTATTTAAATCTTTTCCAAGTAAGGGTGCTATAAATAGGATGCCACTATATATTAATACCCCTTCCTCCTGTGTCGGGGGAGTAATGGTGTTTATTTATTTTTGAGATTCTGGTTTGAGGGAATGATTTATTTTCTCATGAATTTGCCCCAGTTGTCTTATTGGAAAAGAAATCAGAGCTCAGTGCCCAATCAGCCTGTCTCCTGAATTGCAGGTTCATGGTCATACGTCTTCAGAAAGTCTCTGAAATAGGAAGAAAGGTTAGAAAACTGGATCAGTCAAGGGATTTTTTATGCCAGAGTTTCGTGACATGACTAGTGTGTTCTGTTCCTAGAATAACAATGCCTGGTTCCTCTCTGGCAAGTACTCTTCAGAGAAACGTCAGAGCCACTGAGTGCTATATGGACTAGCGAGCGTTCCACGAATTGGAGAAGACTTTAAATCAATCATTTATTCCTCCTCTGTGCTTTAAGGTAGATGTATGCTAAACCCTTACAAAAAGCAGTGTCCTGTCCTCGCATGACATCCAGAGGCAATACTGGTAACCTTCTTTGAGGCATTTTCTCACCCATTTTCCCAAGAACTTCTTCCTCTATCTGAGAAGAGGTTCTCTACACAGACACCACTCTTTTCTTCTAGCTTTACGCACGAAGAGTAAATGGTCGCTGTCCCAGAGTGAGAGACCTTCAAGTCTTTGCAAGTCTTCTCGACCCTGGGTTTGATCATCCTCAAAACTTTCCGGGGGGGTCTTCTGTAGACCTTACATATCCCATGCTTTCAGTGCCTCTCAACCCCCTTCTGAGATGCTTTGCTTATGCTAAATAATTCTTAGGTGGGTAGTTTTGAAATGTTGGAAAAAGCTGAAATAAAGTTTCTTGTAGTGAGTATCTGTCTTAGTATCTTACTTCATTTGTGTTATCAAGTTACTTATACAAATGTGTGAATTCTTCCCCCGATCCCAGATGAGTGATATAAATAATCCTTTCTTGTTTGCTTCAGCTTTGTTTCATTATATATATTTTCTTTTCTTCCCCCTGCACACTATTTACCATGGTGTTTTTATGTGTATTAAGTGTGTGGTTATAGCTCAGATGGTGGTATTGTGACCAAACTCTCTTTTTTGTTTAGCTGTCATTTAAGCCTTGGTTTGAAAGACATGCCGTTCTTGTAGTGTTGGACTAGAAAAACTCTGTGCTGATTCTACTGATGGCACTTCATTGATAAACATGACTCCAGATTCTCAATCCAGCTGCATTCCATCACTGATGCTATCCTAAGCTGTCAGTCTTACCCAGGGTACTGCGGGGAATGTCTTATCTGGTCTGGCCAGTTATTTGTAAAAGCCTTTTATTATGAAATAATTTTAGATTTATAGAAGAGTTGCAAAAGCAGACAGAGTCCTCTTGTATCCTTTACTCCACTTCCCTTAATGTTAACATCCTACTTAATCATTGTATGTTTATGACAATGAAGACCATCCCATTGGTCCAACACTGTTAGCTAAACCTGTCCTGTCAAGTTTTGTTGAGCACATATGTAACATATTGATGTTTTCCAGTCTATCCTTTTAAGATTTACGACTTTCTTTACACCCAAAAGGCTCTCTGAGAGGGTATTTAAGAGCCAAATTTAACTTCCGGCGGACTCCTCCCCCCATTTTCCTGGTGCGTAGACTCAGTTGACAAACATTGAAGTCTCTGCAGCACTGCACCACTCGGCAATGTGCCCTGTGAGAGTTACAACTTTGGGAACGCTCTTGAGTGCTGTTAACTTATGGGGAGGAAGAGGTTTCTTTTTTAGTGTATCCTGGAAAACATTCCTGCTCCAGGGAAGGTAGAGTTTGTCAGTACGCAGAGGACAGCAAAAAGTCTCAAGTGGCAAGTAGAGGAGAAGAGACAATTGATAAAATCAGGACAGTTCACTTTGATGCCTACCCCCTTGGGTGTTTGCTCCGGGCATGAAAAGCAATGTAAGCTCTGTTTTTGCTTTGTGTTGGCCAGGACTGCTCTAATTTCCAGCACAGCTGCAGCAACTTGCCCAGATTAGGTAGGATGCCTTTGTGATTAAGAGCATTGGTTTTCTGATTAAGAGTAAAATCAGAAAGACCAGGGTTTGATCTTCGCTCTTTCACTGTTATAAGGGCCTAACCTTTCCAAACCTCAGGGTTTTTTTCCCCCCTGTAAAATAGGGATAATTATAGTACCTAACATTTATGCTTATTGTATGGCTTGAATGAGGTAAAACATGTAAAGCTCTTGATTCAGTGCTTCACAGGTACTGATGGCTCAGACACTGTCGACAAGTGTGATTATCTTGATTACTTTTGCTGTCCAGAGTTCTGAAAAGGAAAATGAGTTGGGGCTCCACATTCACCTAGAATTGTCAGGGTCCCAGAAGGTTGTGGGGCTAGAAATGAGACAAAGGCTTTGTTCTACAATCAAACCAAGTTGGTGCTCAATCGCTCAGCTTTGCCCTGCTGGCCTCGAGATGTTTTCACATCTTCTGCTGGGCAGGAGGTTAGGAAAGACTTATCCTTTTTTTTTCTGACTTGTCAATAGATTGTTCCTCTCTCTTCAGGAAAACCAAGAGGACCAGGATGGAAGGCTCCTACATCCCAACCCAGGCCCCAGGAATATACAGAAGACATTAATAATGACAATAGATTGACCTGTTTGTACACATCATGTTTGTGGCTTCTCAGAGGAGTGGGTGGCAACTTTTAACACTTAAAAATATGATGGGGCTAAAAAAAGATTATATTCTTTAGGGCTCTTTGGTTTCGAGCAACAGAAGCTGACTTTAATTTGAGCAAAAGGATATTTCATTGTAAAGTAGTAAGGTAATGACAGGACCAAAGGAAAAATGATACAACTGGTTATTGGGAAGCCAGGGGAATCTCAGAAGATCTAAGAAGTAGAAAGTGATAAATAGGCTCTCAGGTGCTCTGCTATAGAAGAGTAAATCCCAACCATGTTTTGGCTTTATATTCCTCTGCTCAAGTGCCAGAGTTCATGGAAAGGATAAAGGATGTCCGATTGGCCTTGGTTGGATCAGATATCTACTTCTTGGTCAGGGAGAAAGGGAGGCCATTTAAGCACACAAAATATAATTAAAATATGTATAATAAAGTAGGCTTTCTTGAGAAAGAATAGGTAGCATCCTTCATCCAACACCTCCCCCTAAACCTCACAGCCCTGTCAGGTATCTCCCACCCCATCCCATCGTATCCCATTATTGTCTTTATTGTCCTCACTTCTCCGTGGGCCTCTTTTGTACGTAAGCATTAGGCTCTGGGAACTGCTGTGGGCACCCATGCATCAAGTTTGCGATCGTCTTCCTGTTCTAATGGGCATAGCCTTGGCAGAGTTGAAATCAGTTGTAAGAAAGATTCATTTTCTTACTAGGCTGTTGTCTTCACTTGTAATTTTTGTAGACAAGCATTGTTGAGCTCAGCCACAAATGTAACTGGGGACAGCAGCAGGAGTAGCAGCCCTGCTAGCATATTCTTTAGAGAAGGGACCATTGAACACATGTATAAAAGCAAAATGTTGACCTAGCAGGCATCAGAAGTAAACAAGTGAAATGATACTGTAGAACCCATGGACGCACTGGCAATGAATGACTCCCTTTTTCTTAGTTTGCTCCCCCCATAACCAAACGCACAGCTCTTGCCATTCATAACAGCTGGTAGCTGGGTCTTCCCTGTTCGTCATCCTTCCCAAGCTTACACCTCCACCTCCTTCCCAGGGTTGCATCCATCTTCTAGGCTAGACTCCCTCTATTTGACAATCTAGTTTTTTAAAATATTTTTTAAAATGTTTTTTTTTTTTAAGACTTTATTCATTTTAGAGAGAGAGAGAGAGAGAGAAAGGGGGGAGGAGCAGGAAGCTTCAACTTCTGGATGTGCCTTGACTGGGCAAGCCCAGGGTTTTGAACCAGTGACCTCAGAGTTCCAGGTCAACATTTAATCCACTGCGCCACCACAGGTCAGGCACAATCTATTTTTTTTTTGATCCAGTATTTATCTAAATAATAGTTAAGCACCGTTTAAAACATTTATCAAAATATTCAAAAGAACTTTTATTTAACAGTTATATGTTTGATAGTCAGTAGTGCATTTCTAGCATTTTACATGTCTTCACCTAAATTTTTTATAGTTTCAGTTTTTCAATGACAGTTTACCTTCAATATTATTTTGTATTAGTTTCAGGTGTACAGCATAGTGGTTAGAAAATTATATACTTTACAACGTCTTCTCCCTCCCATATTTCAAGCCCTTACCTAGCTCCGTACGTATACATCACAACATTCTTGACTGTATTTCATGTGCTGTACTTTATATGGCCATGACTATTCCATAACTGCCAGTTTGTACTTCCCAATCCCTCCGCCCTTTAACTCAGCTCCCCAGGATCCCTCCACTCTGGCAAATATCAGTCTATTTCTGTACCTAGGAGTCTGTTTCAATTTTCTTTATTTTGTTTTTTAGATTCTACATATATGCAAAATCATATGGTATTTCTTACAATCTATTTTCTTTTTAAAGTAAGATTCAGGGGCATATATAGGAATTTACAAACAGTAAAATTCAACCGTTGTAAGTACACAGTTTAATGAGTTTTGACATATAGACATACCTGTGTAACTACCACCCCAAACAGGATGTGGACTGTTTCCATCACCTCCGTAGAGTTCCTTGGTGTCTCTGCAGAAATCCCCTGACCCCATTTGAGCATGTTCCGAAATTTTGTACAGATGGAATAAAAAAGTGTATATCCTTTTGCCTCTGACTTCTTTGCTTAACGCATGTATTTGATAGTACACTCATTTTGGTGTCTCAGTGTTTCCTTTCTCTTACTGACTAGTATTTCATTGTATGGATATTCCACATTTGTCTATTATTTACCTGTTAATGGACAGTTGGGTTATTTGAAGATTGTTGGCTTGTATGGATAAAGTTCCTATAAACTTTTTGTGTGTGCATGGCCATACATTTTATTTCTCTCAGGGGAATTCCTAGCAATGGAACTACCGGGTTGTATAGTACGTTTCAGCTTTATAAGAAGGTGTCAATTTCCTTTCTTTGTTTTAAATTTAGAAATTAAATTTAATGGGGTGACATTGAAAAATAAGAGTATAGTAGCTGTTCAAATGTACCTATCAT
This sequence comes from Rhynchonycteris naso, assembly GCA_037038555.1. Taxonomy (NCBI): domain Eukaryota; kingdom Metazoa; phylum Chordata; class Mammalia; order Chiroptera; family Emballonuridae; genus Rhynchonycteris; species Rhynchonycteris naso. The sequence continues at coordinate 56,279,331 of CM073004.1, forward strand.
ACATTTCCACCATCAATAATGAGAATTCCAGGTGCTCCACATTTTTCTCTATACTTGGTATCGTCAGTATTTTTAATTTTAGTCATTCTAGTAGGAGTGTAATGATTTCTCATGTGGCTTTAATGTGTATTAACTCATGATGTTGAACATCTTTTCATGTGCTTATTTGCCATTTGTATGTTTCTTTGGTGAAATGTCTATCTAAATCCTTGGCCCATTTTTGTTGTTGTTGTTGTTTAAGAAAATTGGGTTGTTTGTATTCTTATGATGCAATTTATTATTTTCACATAGGTTTAGGGTTTAGAAACCCTGATGGAAGCTTGAGAAGATTACAAAGCAAGGAACTTTTGAGTTTCCTTTCTTTGGGGCCTGCTGGTGAACCAACATTTATTGGGCATTTATCATGTGCCAGTCATAGAGCAAGCTAGATTCACATCGAGTGATCTCATTTTGTGCTCCACAGTAATCCTTTGAAATAACTATTATTAGCCCTGAGGTCACACAGCTAGTATATGGCAGAGGAAGGATTTCCATTTAAGTCTGCCCTGTTCTTATTCTTTCCGTTTCATTGGCTGTGACTCAAGACCTGTTCTCCACAACTTACTGGTTAGTTTCCCAACCTAACCTGCTTGCACTGCTCTGGGTGTTTTAAGAGCAGCCCTCAGGTGAAATGACACTGCTGGCAGTGACATGCAAATCAGGACATTGAGCTTCAGGCAATAGAGTGATAAATGGTGGCAGAAAGAGACTTGACTTTGGGTGGTGAGCATACAATACGGTGCGCAGATGATGTGTTAGAGAGTTGTACACTTGAAACCTATATGGTTTTATTAACCAATGCCATCCCAATAAATTCAATAAAGAAGAAATTTGCCATTTAGAAAGATAATAAAGCAAGCATACCTGTAAAGATTGAAAAGTTCTCTCCATTTTATTTCAGTCCTGAAAAAATCTTATCCGCTTCATAAGGTAGAAAAGGGAGAATTCTCCAGAGAAGTAGAAAGTCTGAGGTGGTAATTTATATCTCAGACCCCAAGGATGTCCAGCTCGCTCAGCTAAATTGCAGTGCTATGGTTACACAGAGGGCCAGGGTAGGGCCGAGCCCTGGGAATAAGATCTTGCTCTATGAGGATCTTGGGCAAACAATGTGAACACTCTAGTTTGAATTCTCTTATCAGTGCAGGAACCGACTTGTTCAGTCCCAGGAAGCCTTGGGTTCCAGGTAAACCAGGACAGTTGTCGCCCTAATTTCAAAATACGTACATGTAAAGTACCTGGACCTTTACAGACTCTCAGGACATGAGAGATGTCTCTGTTGAAAGTGCTTTGGGGCATTTGGTCTGTGAGTCTGAAAATAACTCATAGCATTTCAGAACTAATGAGGCTGTGTGAATGATTCCAGATTCTCCAAAGTGACTTAAAAAAATTGTTCAAAGCAAGAATCTGGATTTCAATTGGATGACTAGCATTACCTTTCTGAATAAGTGGCTGTAGAACTTTTCAAGGCAGCATTCCAAGGCCTCCAACTGTGAAGTATGTTTTAGATCACTAGTTTCAATAAATAATTTTTTGAAAACAGCATAGTTGGTAGGGTCACTAAGGATGAGACTCAATATTTTCGATGGGGACCTCAATGAAGAAGAAACTGCTCTTGTACAGACTGTAATGGGACTTGGGTGGTGTGACTTTGAATCCTGGCTCTGTCCCATCTAACTGAAGTCTTGGATATATCACTTTTTTTTTTTTTTTTTTAGTCTCAGTTGTCAACTGTGGAATGGGGATAATATTATTACCTTTCTCAGAACTGTGTAGACTGAAAATTAAAAACCAGTAATACATGGCCTGACCAGGTGGTGGTGCAGTGGATAGAGCATTGGGCTGGGATGCAGAGGACCCAGGTTCGAGACCCCGAGGTCGCCAGCTTAAGTGCGGGCTCATCTGGCTTGAGCAAAAAGCTCACCAGGTTGGACACAAAGTTGCTGGCTTGAGCAAGGGGTTACTCGGTCTGCTGAAGGCCCTCAGTCAAGGCACATATGAGAAAGCAGTCACTGAACAACTAAGGTGTCACAACGAAAAACTGATGATTGATGCTTCTCATCTTTCTCCGTCTGTCTGTCCCTATCTCTCTCTCTCTCTCACACTCTCTCTGTCCTTGTAGAAAAAAAAATCAGTAGTACATGGGCCAAGATTTTTGTAGACTCTTACATAAGTCTGAGTCTGTGTGTGTGTGTGGTTTTGTTGGATAAGTGTGTTTTCTCCCATGGTATTCTGTATCCTTTTTAGGAAAATGGATATCCAATATGGTAGTATCTCATTAGAGCTCAAAGTGGTCACTATACTGCCAACAGACCCCACTGGCTTGCTCTCCAGCCCCTCTGCTTTGCTTGTGCTTTGGATGATAGAAATACTGGTCTTTTCTTCTTCTTCCTCTTCCTCTTCTTCTTCTTCTTCTTATTCCTCTTTCTCTTCTTCTTCCTTCTCCTCTTCTTCCTCCTCTTCCTCTTCCTCCTCCTCCTCCTCCTCCTCCTCTTCTTCCTTCTTCCTCTTCTTCCTTCTTCCTCTTTCTCCTTCTCATCCTTCTCCTCCTCCACCCCCTCCTCCTCCTCCTCCTTCTTTCTTCTTCAGGTTTTGGAGCTCACCCTACCCAGAGCCTTTGCAGGATTCATTTCCTTTGCCTGTAATGTTCTTCCCCTTCCCCCCTTCACTTCACTTTCACCCAGCTAATTTCTACTCAGTCTTCACAATGCAGTTCTCCTCAAGGAAGCTTTTCCTTACTTGAACCTTTCCCTGCCTCCCCCTTAAGTTAGATCTCTGCTGATATGGCATCATACATTCTTAATTGCCTAATTAGCTGTTTAATGTAAACCATGAAGTTAGGGATTGGGCCTGTCTTTTCATGGCTAATTTCCAACCTTAACATAGTAAATTACATGGAGTAGACCTTTAGGTATGCTTTCGATGAATGAATTTTGGTATGAATACTCATTTAACAATCTTTTACCCAGTACCTACCTTCTGGCCTAGCTATACACCATGATCTTATGCATTTCACATTCTAGAGGGTGAGACAGATGCTAAACAGGAAAACTGCTTAGTAGATACAACATACAAATGAACAACTAAATAAATAATCTGACACCAGTAGCCCCTTAGTTGTCTGGCTACAGTCATTTATTTAAAACCCCTGCCTAACCATATTTATGAGAGCATTAATTCAGAGCAGTAAATAAATAACCATAGTCCAGTCTGTTTTATAGCATTGCCATCTATCTCATGGCCTCGAACCTGGCCTACTCCTCTATTTCCCTCCATATCCTCTACAGAGTTGAAGTTCTTATCAAATTGGCATCAGGCAGTCACAGCACATGTGCCGACGGGACTCAGACATCACTAATTAGTCACAGCACTCTTCCCAACCAGTGAGCCTTAGCTCTGAAATCAAGCAGTCATTAATAATCAGATGGCCTGCAAGAGGACACTGTGGTGCATTCCCTGCCCCAGAGAGACAGCTTTCCTGGCAATGCCTTCTTACTTCCCTGGACTAGACACCCCGTTCTCAGCACCCCCCTCCTAAGTTTCTAGCCCCGTACTATCCAATATGGTAGTCAGTAGACCCATGTGGCTATTTAAATTTAAATGTCATTAAAATAAAATTGAATTTAAAATTCAGTTCTTCATTTGAACTAGCCATACTTCAACTACTGAACAGCTCTAAGAGTAATGGCTACCATATTTACCACAATGAGCAGTGCAGATATAGAATATTTCTATCATTGAGAAAAGTTCTACTGGACAACGATGTATAGACTATGATGTCACCTCTTTTGCCTGCCCTAGTCATTGTTGATTGAAATCTGAGGTAATCTGAAACTAATCCTTTGACAAGAATGGGGATTTTACAACTTCCTGGGCTTTGATTTAGGTTCTTGGTGAATTACTTACAAATTGTTTTTGAGCTACCTATATAGTTGTGTATAGAGCCTGCTTAGCACAAGCTCTCATTCAAAAACTTGGGCTTGTGGTGGTATTGTTTTTACTTCCGTGTTCCACTGAATCTTGGTATTGGTTTTGGCCATTCTAGAAAATAATATCTGGTAAAGTAATTCAAGAGATGACTTTTCTATTATCCTAGTTCAAAGCCTTTATTAGTGGGTAGTTGAACCACTGGCTGAAGTACCATTGACTCCTCCTCTTTGCCATTTCTAATGATCATCTCCACACCATAGAGATGACTACAGTGCATTTGTCAGAACACACAGGCAGAGAAATCTTGCTGCAAGTCCAAGTCAAATATTATTACAGAGTCCCATGCTTGCAACAACAACACAGGGAATAATTTTCAAATTACATAGCGGGTAAAGAGTACTAAATTACAAAGTTCTACCCGTAAGGTTTCCTATTCTTATATCCCACTCTATAAAGTTCCAACTATATTTTGTTTACTATCGGTTTTAGCATCTGGTTAAATAAGAAAAAGGATGTGGAAATAAAAAAGTTTGATAATGAAAACTATCTTTTAGCATTTATATATTTCTTATTTTATTCATGAATGAGAAAAGGGATTTTTTTTTTTTTTTAAGATTGGTGGAAGGACCGGGGAGTTCATGCTAAAAGATTCTAATACAGGATTTGCTGTGCCTTTGTCTAAGTGGGCGGTTTTTATAAAAAGGTTGACTACCGCTGGTTTAGTACATTACAGGGGTGTCGGCATGGAAAGAGATGGCAAAATGGTCCCAGGGTGGATTTGGTGAATTTCCTCCTGTTAGCTGGGATGAAAATTTGAATGACACCTTGAAGTGATTTAAAACTCTTTAATTTACACAGCCAGTTAGCTAGAAGGCCCCTAGACTTCACATTCAGAATGGAGAAAATGCATGTGAAAGACGGGAGGGAAGGGTGGGAGTGTTCTTTCCTCCATCCCAGCTGTGGCAGATACTCTGGACCTGGGAATGAGAATACAGGTAGTAGAAGAGAAATAAAAAGGTATAGGTAGTAAGCAAGAAATAAAAAGGCCTTTAATGAGCCAATCATAATGACACTTTTTGGTATTTTTTATTGTTGGGCAAATAAGTTTGTAAAACCTGTGTTATTTGATTTTGCTCACTTTTATTGTTAAAAATGGCGTTGCCCATGTGAATGGCCATCGCCCAGGTGATACAGCTAATTGCCTTTCTGCTTGGGAAGGGGTTTGGTTATACCAATGTGTGCTGGAGGAGGACTTTTGCGCTGAAAAATTTTTAAAGGAGTGGATAGGAGGCCATTTTGGGAGAGAAGAGACCACGTTGTTGCAGGAGAGGGAGGCCACGTGGTTGTAGAGGAGGCAGGGAGCAAGATGGAGGGGACCTGAAGGGGAACAGAAGTGGGGCCTTTGATTCTAGGAAAATTTGGATGAGTCTGGCTTTGGGAGCCCTGAAGGGAAAGGGAAGTGTTTTACTGCTGTGTGTATTTACTCGCTGGCTGAGTGTGAGGCTAGAAATAAAGGTAATGGCCCACCAGTTCTCGGCTCTGTTGTTTCATTACTGTCTGTCCGAATTAAATGGGAGCCTGCATGTGGATGGCCACGATGGCGGGCCCTAGACTTACGTTTATGTACCGTTTCAACATATATTAGGCACGCAGAGCTACATGTGCCAAACCTTAGAGTTGTAGGCGAGGTGAGCACAATTGCCCATTAGTGGTTATTGCTAGATTTAGGTTCGGGGATCCTTTCAATCCAGAGCCCCTTTCAAATTCGAATTCCCCTCACCCAACTTCCCACTAGGGCTCAAAACAGAACATTTTCATCTCTCACAGAAAGGTTGTAGTTAATGTACTTGCTATTCTCTCTCTTAATGGCATCCTGGCCTTTACTTTGAAATGCAGCAAAAAGTTTACCTTCTCAGAAGTGTCGGAAAGTTTGTATTGGGGAGGGACCTGACAGGGGAGTTTAAATCAACAATAGTTGTTTGTAAAAACGTAGCCATAGACCCAGTGATGCTTTCTTCTGATAGATCAGCCCCCATCCTGAGGGCAGTGCAAACCTGTGGGAGAAGCGGGGATTGGCTTGCTTGAAGCCCCACCTAGGATCTTTGAACCAGCCCAGGCCTTCTTTAGACAGTCAACCTGGAGATAAACAATTTGGAGGACCTGTGGCACCACTCCAATTCACATACGAAGAGATAATACCTTGTACCTATAGAGCAGAGGTTGGGAAACATTTTGGCTGAGAGAGTCATGAACGCCACATATTTTAAAATGTAATTCCCTGAGAGCTATACAATATGTTTAACACTAAATATAAGTAAATGTGTGCATTTTATGTAAGATCAACACTTTTAAAGTACAATAAGTCTGAATTCTTTTAATAATGTTGCTATGCTGTTGCTAACCAATGACGAATGAAGTACTTCTTACCATTAATGTGACTTCTGGTGCTGCGTGGTTTTGCTGATGGCTTTGTAGTCTGGTTGATAGGTGGTGAGGTTAAGCTTCATGCAGGCGTTGAGACTTCCATCCATTAAAGGTGATTGTAGGTTGGTCTTAATGCTCTTTAGATGTGAGAAAGACTGCTCACATGCATACGTAGAGCCAAACATTGTCAGTACAGCAATACTCACATGCTGCAGTATGTGGTATGTGATGGGAAGCACGTTCCAAGTTTTGACAATCAGCTAGTCCACAGGTTGAAGTTTTTTCATTTCTCTCCACTTGTGTTTGCTCACCAGCTCTGCTTGCTGTTGTGCAAGTCTTTACAAATCTTCATTCAGTGACTTGAACTTATTCACCCACATGTCTGAGGCTTTCAGGTCAGCAGCTTGTAGCTCAAAATCTCTGACGGAGACACCGGGGATGTAACTCAGGTGGGCACTGTCCACTGCACACTTGAGTGGATTGGTGATGAACTTAAAAAACGAGTGTGCTCACAAAATTCTCCAAAGTGTGTTTTGAATGACTGCAGGAGATTAGATGTGAAGCCCGCTAGCTGCTGGAGATCAAGATGTTGAGCAGGGTCACTTGCTGTGCATGCATCTTTAAACTCTCCCAGTTTTTCAAAGTGTAGTAAAGGACCTGTTTCAATGTCAGCGATGAAGAGTTCTAGCTTATTTTCAAATGCAAACACTGCTTGTTGAAGGGATAAGACTGTATTTCCAATGACTTGCATTTCACATTGAGTTGGTTCAGATGTCCAGTCATGTCCATGAGATAGTAAAACTTCTGGAGCAACTCAGTGTTAGCTAACTAAGGATGCTCGATGTTTTTCATTTCAAGAAAAGTCCGGATTTCGCTCAGACAAGCCACGAAACAGCTGAGCACCTTCCCTCTTGACAACCAATGCACATTGCTGTGCAGAAGCAGACCAGGATAATTATTCCCAACTTCATTCAGCAGTGTTTTAAACTGGTGATCATTTAAAGCTTGGGCAACAATAAAGTTGACCACCCGAATGACTAGCGACATCACCTCACCAAGCTGCTCGCCACACATCTGAGCACAAAACGCTTCCTGATGTAGGATGCAGTGAAAACTTAGGATGGGTCTTTTTTCTTGTTCAGGAAGAAGCACTACAAATCCTCTGTTTTTCCCCACCATGCACAGAGCACCATCATCACACAGTGAAATAAGTTATCCATTGGTAAATTTTTTTTTTAGTGAACTCAGTGAAAGACTTGAATAAATCCTCCCCTCTTGTTGTCTCTTTCATAGGCAAAACAGTAAGACTTTCCTCACGTAGTGTGTCACTGACAGCATACCTTGCAATCACCCTGAACTGGGATAAGTGGCTTACGTCTGTTGACTCATCCAAAGTGAGAGAAAAAAATGTGCTGCATTTATGTCCTTCACTTGTGTTGCCTTAATTTCATTTGCCATCATGATGGTACGTTTGTGAACAGTTCTTGCCAACAAAGGCATGCCTTTTATGCATTTTATTATCTTGTCTTTATCTGAAAAGTTGTCAAAAAGTTCATTGGCAACATCAAGCATGAATGTTTTGGCATACTTCCCATCTGTGAGTGGCTTTCCATTTCTCACAATTGCTAAAGCACCAGCAAAGCTAACTGAATTTCAGTCACCTTGTTGGGTCCAAATAAGGAGTTGCTGCTGACTAGCTTGCACTCTGCACAGTAGCTCTTGACATACTTTCTTCCTGCTGTCCCCCGCTGGATTATGGCGTGTTTCGAAGTGCCGCTTTATATTTGACCCTTTCATTGATGCAGTTTTATCATTGCATATTAGACACACTGCAGAACCTGCTCTCTCCACAAAGGCGAATACCTCTTTCCATTCCTGCTGAAAAGTATGATACTTCTCATCTTCTTTTCTTTTAGCCATCTTCTTCATCAAAAGGGTTTCTGCAATTAGCTATCTGACTACTTGATTAAAAGGAGGGAAGTTTACTTCCTGACCTCACAATGACCCGTGTTCATTATGCATTATCCAATAAAAATTTGGTGTTGTCCTGGAGGACATCTGTGATTGGCTCCAGCCACCCGCAACCATGAACATGAGCGGTAGAAAATGAATTGATTGTAATACATGAGAATGTTTTATGTTTTTAACATTATTATTTTTTTTTATTACAGATTTGTCTGCGAGCCAGATGCAGCCATCAAAAGAGCCACATCTGGCTTGCGAGCCATAGGTTCCCAACCCCTGCTATAGAGGCAGTAACATTGTCCACTTTTTCCAAGACCCTCGACTAAGCTATATAAACGCTGCTCTATCCCTCCCTGGCTACCGACATGGCTTAGTTTGTCTTGGCCAGAACTGCACCCAGGCTTTTTAAGTAAATTTTCCTTTTGGAATATACCAGCCTTGTGTTTTCAGTGCAGTTTTCCCCAGTACCCACCATAGACCCTGGAAGGGGTTTAATTCCTGTCAGTTATCTCATACAGGATAAGACAGTCCAGCTGGAGTTCTCTCTAGATTTGACTTAGTCAGGGTTTTATACTGACCTGCCAGTTGCCAAGGGAGATTGAAAATAGGCTTTCCCCACTTTCCAGTGGACCAGCTCCCCAGTTCAACCTTTCAGTTACCTTTTTAATTCTCTATGTTTGAGCTAAAGACATGAACCTGGAACTTATTTCAGAGTCTTGAGCATGTGGGTATGTTCCCTTTTCACCCCTGGGAGATTAAGGGTGAAAAAATGGGAATTGTGTTTCTGATGTCAACAGCTTCAAGCAACTTGAAACCTAGAAAGGTATGTGTGCAAGGAGCCAGGGTAAGGGAAATATCAAATGACTAAGGGGCTTTTAATCCCTGGGGACCTCCTTGCTTAACCATTGGGTCTTCCCATCCTCACTCATCAGAAATGGGGGTGCATCACCTGTATGTTGGTGGAACGAGGCACCTAGCTCAGAGTCACAGCCGAAATGCTGGACAGTCGCTTGTTCATGTTTTCCCTCTACTTTCAGCTTACAGGCAATTTTGGAATTCAAAGAAAGCTCTTCATTTATGGCACAGTCCCTGAATTCTGCAGGGATTTGTTATCTGTGGCAATGTCAACATGTCAGATGTTGCTTTGCTGGTGTATCTCCCTCTAGTGAAGGAAGATGAGTTAGAGAAAAAAGGAAATCCTTGAGGGCAAAGCAATATTGAAGACCTAACATTTCACTGCATCTCTGATGTTCAAAATATACGTGAAGTCTTCGTTATTTTGATGCATCAATTTAATTATGGCCTAGAGCTGAGATTTGCATGTCTGAGGCTATCAACTGTAGAGCTACAACAATAAGGGAATACCACACACAGTTCCTTTTGTTATTTAGTTTTGTTTTTCCCACTTTGGTGTTGGTTGTATAACAGCTATCTGCAAGAAACAGGAAGTTCGACAAAGGGTTAATTTCATGCTGGGTTAAGTACTAAGGCCTAACCTTTTTCAGGGCTAGATGGATTGTCTGTCTGGTGCCAAGAGGTACGGCAGAGCCCTACAGAGTAATGTTCCAGCTGAGGATCATATCACTCTCTAAAAAATTGTCTGGCTTTCTGCTGATGATTCATCAGAAAAAATGGGCATAGTAATTGAATTGGGGATTTAAAAGGATCACAGGAAAACAACCGCATTCAACCGTTGGCGGTGTCATAAGAAATTCTGTTAATGCGCAATATGTAAGGCAATAATCTATTGCAGTGGATTCTTCAGCAAATGCCGGCTACTTAGTTTTTTTGTCCTGATCAGTTACAAGGGGCCGTCCATCATTGCTGTTGAACCAAAGCAGGGTTGGAAAACACGGAGTGGAAAAAGTGTGTCTCACTGTGGAGGCCTATGATGCCTTCTACCTGTTGATGAGATTCTGGGAAGGAAATCTGAGGACTACAACAAAAGATGACAAACAGAGGAATTTTCTGAGGAAAGTATTGGTCTCCTTTCCAGCATGGCAGTGATAAGTGTGATAGGACATGTAGCTCTGTCATCTTGGAAGGGGTCAGATTTTGCTTCCAATTGTATGGATAATGGTTTGCACATAGTTTGAATGACATAGCCACCTTTTGGCAAGTTAAAAGCCTAACTCTTCACTACAACAATGTTTCTCAACCAGGGACAATCACCCCCACCCTCCCACCGCCCCACAGCAATGGGGACATTCAGTAATATCTGCAGACATTTTTGTTGTCACCCAGGGGTGAGGTCTCCTGACATCCCCTGGGTAGAGACTACGGATACTGCTACATATCTTATGATGCATGAGACAGCCTCCCTACAACAATGAATCATAAGGCCCAAAGTATAAGTAGTGCCTGTTGAGAAACCCCAAACTAGAGAATGTTCTGGATCTGTGAGGTTTGACTTTGTATAAACTTCATGAGGACAGTATTTTGAGGGAAGGTTTGAGCAGAAAATGTCTAAAGCCTTTTCTTGTTATGGAGTTATCAGGACCCCTTAATCTGTGAATTTATGCTTTTTCCAGGTCTGATTTAGAAAGATGAGACTGAGAGGAAAGTTCTTTACACCAAAAATTCCAAGCATTGTCTTTGCTTTTAACAACATAGAATCTCGTTGAAACTCTTTCTGTTGCCTTGAAGGGGAAAGATGGGAATTCTCCTCCCTGAAAATAATTTTCTTAGACGATAGCAAAGACTTTCTCTCTCAGTGCCAAAATATATATGCTCCGTGTTTCCAAACCAGTGAATTCAAATCCTATGTCTGTTTTCTTATTAAATTTTGCTACAAGCATGTTTTTATCTTGTACAGTATGGTTTAATACATGCTCATGACTTTTCAAATCAGGAAAAACATTGTATCTCAAGTAGTTTACAAGTTTGTTTAAAAGAGCAATATGCTAAGAATATTTAGCCCTGTCCAATATTGGTGACCAGCCAAATAAATCATGTTGGAAAAACGATGGCTACTTAAACTGACCCAATGAGTTTCAGAACTGTTAAACAAGGGTAGGAGCAGTCCAGAGTTCATTTTTTTTCTTTTTTAAATAAGGACATATTTGGTTAAGAAGGACAATCCTGTTGGTTTCCCTCTAAATCTTGAAAGGTTACCTCTGTCATATTTCTTCTTTTAACTTTGTTAAAACAAGATATTAACTATCAGTCTGCAGGAGATGGCCAAGGAAGGGTTCCACATCAGTTTAAACATGCTGAGCCCAAAACAAAACGTGTGATACTTTATTTCAGAGGTTGGCCAACTTTTAATGCAAAGGGCCAGATAGTAAACATATCAGCATTGTGGGCCATATGGCTTCTGTCTGCATTCCTCAGCTTCGTCGTTGCAGTGTGACGGATTATAGACAATCTACAAATGAGTGGATGTGCTTGCATCCAATAACATTTTCTTTAGATAAACAGATATTGGTCCCACTTTGGCCCTCAGGCACTGGTGTACCCACCTCTGCTTAATTTAACCCGGGCAGCTTTTTCATGGGCGAATGCATAATTTGTTTTATGTTTTTGCAATGATGAGAATTATTTATGGAACCCAAAACGATCTTCAAAGACTATAGGTCAGGAATGATTGCAGGATGCACTTGTGTTGGTCTACACACCATCAATAACATAAGAGGCAAAGAAGATCCCCTCCCCCCCCCCACACAAATTGATTTTGTTAAAAGGTGATGCTGTGTTCATGGAAATTATCTCTGTTAGCTCATTATAAATATATTGTGCCATCTTTAATACTTTAATATTTGCTAGATTTCAGGATTAGTGAAGAAACAGGTTGGGGAAAAAGAATAAATGAGCCATTTCAAACACCATTTCAAACACAGGTTCCCTGCAGACTAGAGCTGTGCTGGGTGCTGCTTGTCAGGGTCGTGCGTGTTTCTCAGTTGTCCTCAGACAGGGTGGGGCTCTGACCTTGGTAGCATATGATAAGGCATGCTGCTGTCCTAGTCAACTCTGTTCTGGGTCTTCCTGTTATAGTTTTCTTCATGTGGGGCTTCTGTTCGTAGGTTCTGTCAATGTGTCAGATAATATAATGTGGGAGCAACTGATGGCTCCTGCAAACTAAAGGGAGAAGCAAGGTACCAGGAGTTCCTTGCTTCCTTTTCCTCAGTAATCACGCCAATGTGATCAAACACCGTGACACTTCCAACCAGCCAGACAGTCGCAATGTGGAGGTGGTGAGGGATCTTCCCCACCTCTTCCCTGCCCTCAGTCAGGAAAGCTGAAGCTGCAGTGGTTCAGTGTGAGGGTTCTCAATCATCAGATGGGAGAGATGCAGTGTGCCGTGTAACACGCAAGCGTAAAATTGCCCTGAAGTCTTCATTTTATGTGAAATGTGAGGCTCTTAAGAAATAGTTTCCGATTCTGTGAATGAAATATTCGCTATGTTTCTGTGTTCAATTAGCCATGTTTCTTCACTTCTACCAGTCAAACACACACACACACACACACTTAAATTTGCTTTTCACATAATGCAGAAACAAGCTCATGAGTAAAACTTTTCCTGTCTAGTTGAAAAGAGCCTATTATACATATGGTACTAATTTCATCATATGACTCCACTAAGGAAAACTCAATATAATACTTGTGTGATGTCTGTTATAGTCCAGTATCCCATTTTTAGGAAGCATTTAAAAAAATTAAAAGTAGACAGAACTTTTTCAGCCTCAGGTAGAGATAACTTTCTCTTCTCTTACACACACACACACACACACACACACACAACATACACATATGATATGATTAAATAAATACACACATACAAAACAAGGTAGTAAATGATCTACTGCTATATAATAAATTACCCCGCCTCCAAATTTAACAGCTTATAAAACAATAAACGTTGGCCCTGGCTGGTTGGCCCAGCGTGTGGAAGTCCTAGGTTTGATTCCTGGTCAGGGCACACAGAAAAAGTGAGCATCTGCTTTTCTAACCCTCTCCCTCCCCCTTCTCTCTCTCTTTCTCCTCTTCCCACAGCCATGGCTCAATTGGCTTGAGTGAGTTGGCCCTGGGTGCTGAGGATGGCTCCTTGACCTCGTCTCAGGTGCTGAAAGAGCTAAGTTGCCCAGCAATGGAGCAGCAGCCCCAGATGGGCAGAACATCGCCCTGCAGGGGGCTTGCCAGGTGGATCCTGGTTGGGGTGCATGCAGGAGTCTGTCTCTCTGCCTTCCCACCTCTCACTCAATTTAAAAAGAAAGCAATAAATATTTATGATTTCACCTACTTCCTGTAGATCAGTAAGTGAAACAACTTATAAGGTGGTTTCTAGATCAGGGTCACTCTTGAAATTGCAGCATACAGATGTCAGTGTCAACTAGGGCTGCAGTAATCTGAAGGCTTGACTGGGGTCGGACAATCATCTTCTGATGTTGCTGAGTCATGTGGCTGGCAAGTTAGTGCTGGCTGTTGGTGAGAGGGCTAAGTTCCCTGCCATTTGATTCTCTACTTACAACGTGGCATCTGGTTTCTTTCTCTTGGTTGATCCCAAAGAAAGGAAGGTAGAAGCCACAATGTCCTTATGACTTAGCCTGGGAAGTCACACTGTTGTGTTTGTAGTACCCTCTTCGTTACACAAGTCAGTGTGGCAGAAGGCAACACAGGGGTGTGAATACTAAGAGATGAGACTATTGGAGGTAGGCTTCTATTGCCAGCTGCTTGAAAAGACTCTTTAAATTACTACCTGTCCTTAGTTTTCCTTTGCATGGAGATAAAAATTCCAGCAAATTTCCTTTCTAAACCTATGACTTTCTTTCTATACCCATGGAGACCATAAATAAGTTGGTTTCTCACAAAAACAGAGTTATAAAACTTAGCATATACCTGATGAGTTCGGAATTTTTTTTTTTTTTTTTGCTATTCATAACATCTTTCATATAAATTCCCTGGATGTTGTATTGGATGCTGGTTGTTCAGTTTCAAAACTTCTCCTAATTGGTTACACTTACATTATCTTGCTTTTCTTTTCATCTCTTAAAGTCTCCCGACTTGCCTTACTGACTCAAATCCTTCATGTAACTTTCCTCTGTGGAATCTGCATTCATTAGGAGAGGCTGAACTGCTATGCTGTTACAAGAAAAAAGGCCCGAAGATATCTAATGTCTCAAGCACAATTAAACTTTATTTCTCACTCTTGTGTCAGTCCAAGATATATGTTTCCTAATCAGTGGTGGCTTTTCTTCATACACTTAGTCAAAAACCTAGACTCCTTCTATCTTGTGGTTTGCCATCCCTGATGGCCAGATTATCACTTGCATGCATTTTGAGGAAGGGGTAAAAGTGTGGAGATGGCGATGCCACTTAACATTGAAGAGAACTTGTCACAGATGACTGAGAATATGACCTGTTGTGGGGAAGCTGCTTCTCAGATACAGCTTCATTCTCTTGAAGGAGTGGGGTGTTGGGGATCAAATGGATTTTGATAGGGAGAAAATTATTTGTACTTGAGAGTCCATACTTCAGAACTTGGTCTGCCTAGGTACACTGACATTCTGAAAACTGAAATTATGCATATGTGAAAATTTGTGACAAACGTTGATATTACTTCACTTTATAAGCAAAATTTAAAATAATGTGAATCAATTCCTATAGTAAAATTTTCAACAAGAATTATAATTGCATGCTTGGTGGCCAAGTGCCTTGTAAACTGTTTATACCATTAATGAATGGGAGTGGGCACTGCTTTGCACTGATAAATATATGAGGTCTTTAAGATATCAACTCTTTAATAGGAAGCAATCAGCCTCCTTTACCCAGTGTTCTTGGACTGATATTTATGGCATTGCTCCTAGTAGTCTTCTGATTTGCTTATCTAAACCACCTCTTCTGACCGTGGTATTCACATGGTCAGCATCTAGTCAAGGCACTTCTGAGCCATTGTTGTTGACATTGCTTTTCTAATTGTTATTGTAATCGTCAACAACACCACTTACCCAGCACTTACTGGGGCTAGGCAGTGACCTAAGTGTTTTGCTTATCTCTTATCTAATTTAATAATACTCACGAAACCGTATAAAGTAAGTATATTACCCTCATTTGACCATTAAGCTAAATGAGTTTCAGAGACTGAGACACAGTTAATGCTGGGATGAGAGTTAAATATATTCTGTGTGGTATATAGTTCTTGCCCTTTCTTTTACAATATTATATACACCAGGCTAAGAGCCATATAATGAGTATATTTGACTTTTTGGTCTCATTATCTCTAGGCTAAATTAAATCACTTCCTTGATCCTTAAGTTACACTGTGGTGGTATTTTCCTATTTCTTTTAAATTCATTTGTGATCCCATGGTCTCCTCACTTCTAAATATTGGTATTTTCTTTAGTGTAATGTCTTTGCGTGCTCACAAATACTTCAAGAAATATTTTTTCTTTTTCATTTTTTCCACATGGGTCTCCTTTGTGAATGAATTTGCAAGCATCTTGAGGAAAATGGAGTACTGGACATTAACCATTTTGGTTTTAGAGAGGAGACTTCAGTCTTTTCTAACAAAAAGTGGCAGGCTCGATCATTCTTGTCAGGGCAGTTTAGAAAGTCTTCATCTATTACCAACTTTAGTGAGGCTTTTTATTTTTTCCCACATGATCAACTCTTCAGTAAACTGGCAAATGGATTTAGTTGATACAAATTTTCTCATTTGCTGGGCTCACAAACCCATGTTGTCTTCAATATGTCTTTTCTTGGTCTAGTCTTATAGAATCAGTTTTTAAAAGTGGTGAGAAGAACAAACCTTCAACTCAGACAACTCTGACTTGGAATTCTGGCTCAGAAACTTCATAGCTATGTGTTTTTGAGAAATTGGTTAATTGTTCCATACATTAATCTTCAATTTTACAAATAGAAATGATGCCTAAAGATTAAATAAGGCACAAGAAATAAAAGTACTCAGTACAGTGTCAGGAGACTGGTAGGTTCCCTAATAGTTATTGCTACATTCACTTTTTCATAAAAAATATCAGGTAGGGATGTAGCAGGCACAGATAATGTGAAAAATAGCTAGAAAAACCAGGGTTGATTTTTCTCACTTAATAAGTCTGCAGATTGGCAGCTGCTAGGGATGTGAAGGAACTCCATGATCTCAGGGCTACAATCTCTGTGAGTCTCTTGGCTTCGCCCTCATATTGGCAAGATAGTGTCTGCATCTCCAGCCGTCATATCCATGTGCGAGGTGAGAGGAAGAGGGAGGTGTCAGCTGTGCTTTTTTTCTACTATCAGGAAAACGCAGAAACTGTGCAGATTCCCTAGCACTTTTGCACAGGCTTCTTATTGGCCAGGCTGTGTCATGTGGCCATGCCTAGCTATAAGAGAGTCTGGGGAAGTGACTATTTAGCATTTCCAGCCTCAACAGAGGACTTGGGCCAGGAGCCTGTTTACAGTTTCATTTGGGATAGGGCCAACATGGGAATTGGGTATAAGAAGCATAACAGAGAAATGTATGTGACGTTGTGAAAGCATGGTGGCAAAAATGACTACAGAGGAGTGGGGCTTCAGGCTTCATTATCAGAGAGAAAAGAGAATTTGAGAAAGATGTTAAAGAATGGATACTGGGCAGAGAAAAGAGGGGCGTTCCCAGGCAGGAGAAGTGAAATGGGATGCAGTGATAGGTAGATATTGCGTGCATTTCATGTTTGGGATTTGGTAGAAACTTGGGGAGGTCTAGAGTGTGTGTGTGTGTGTGTGTGTGTGTGTGTGTGTGTGTGTGTGTGTGTGTGTGTGTGTATTGGTAGTGGCGGTGAGTGTTAAGACTGCAACATAAGTTGGAACTAGACTTTAAAGGACCATGTGCCTAGCCTGACCTGTGGTGGCGCAGTGGATAAAGCATCGACCTGGGAACACTGAGGTCGCCAGTTCAAAACCCTGCACTGGTCTGGTCAAGGCACATATGGGAGTTGATGCTTCTAGCTCCTCCCCCCTTTCTCTCTCTCTCTCTCTCTCTCTCTCTCTCTCACTCTGTGTCTCCTCTCTAAAATGAATAAATAAAAATAAAAAAAATTTAAAGGACCATGTGCCTAGTGGAAAGCAGTTTGGACTTTATCTTGCAAGTGGGGTGGGTACTAGATGGCTTTGCAGAAGGACGAAATAATGAACTATGTTTTGAACCAGAGGAAAGAAGTATAGTGTTCAGATCAATGGTGATGGGGCACTGAGTTAAGGCTGGTGGGAAGCAGGTAACGAGTTTGGTCTTAGATGTACTATATAGAGTTGAACGGTTCCATAGGACTTCTGAAGATGAGACATTTAATTCTGAAGGTCAGGAGAGAGGTTGGTAGAAGGTCCTGTAACAGAGTAATAGCTGAGATTAGCCTAGGGCATCATCTATATTGGTGGAAGCCAAAAATGAAGAGACAGACAGAGGATGGAAGAAACCAAGAGGCAGTGGCCTTCTAGGGGAGCCAGTGTCAAACGCTATAGAGAATCATACAGAACAGAAGCAAACCTCGCCATTGGTTCTCAGCCCTCATTTCCCTTTCCATCTGCCATGTCTTCAGTGTGTTCCCCATCTTGGCAGGTACCCTCGTCCAGACCCTAATTTATTTTGTTGCCTGAACTGTTACACCTTTCTGTATAGTTTTGTGCAAAGTGGCAAGCTATCTTTTCTAAGGGAGGTTTCCAAAGCTGAAGCAACTACTAGATGTTTTTTCTACTACAAAAGCAGTATATGCTCATTGTGAGAAAAATCAGAAAATACAAGAAACAATTAAGAAGAGCAAAACTCTCATAATCCTAACACCCAGCGATAACCATTGCCAGGATCTTGGAATGTAGTTTTCTAGACCAGTATTAGTAGACTCATGTACCAGCACACAATTAAACATAAATTAGAATACTCTGTAGATGCAGTGCAATAAGTGACTTTTCTTGAATAACACAATATACTGTACCATCAACATATTTCTGTGTTAATACTCATAGAGCTGTGTTACTTTTCATGGATGAGTAATAGTCCACTCAGTGTTCATATAACTTTAAAAGATTATTTCCTTAATGTTAGACTTTTTGGAGGTTTCTGTTTTTTCCCCTGTTATAAACAGGGCTGCAGTGAACATCCTTGCAGATAAATGTCAGGATACCTTAGTAGATGAATGTCGGTGTTAGGAAGCATCTTTAGGATGAATGCTTAGAAAGGAATCACTGGGTCTTCTGATATCCTTTTGAGATCAGTTTCTTCCCACTCTCCACGTGGAAACCTCAGGGGGTCCAGGCGGGATGTCCAATCTACTTACAGTTAATATAAAGACATCTCTTTGCACTTCTTTGCACGTGACTTCTTCTCATGCTATAGTGCAGGGGTCCCCAAACTACAGCCAGCAGGCCGCATGCAGCCCCCTGAGGCCATTTATCTGGCCCCGCGGCACTTCTGGAAGGGGCACCTCTTTCATTGGTGGTCAGTGAGAGGAGCACAGGATGCATCCGCACCCATAGTTCCCATTGCAATACTGGTCAGTTTGTTGATTTAAATTTACTTGTTCTTTATTTTAAATATTGTATTTGTTCCCGTTTTTTTTTTTTTTTTTTTTACTTTACTTTAAAATAAGATATGTGCAGTGTGCTTAAGGATTTGTTCATAGTTTTTTTATAGTCTGGCCCTCCAACGGTCTGAGGGACAGTGAACTGGCCCCCTGTGTAAAAAGTTTGGGGACCCCTTCTATAGTGGGTTTCCCAAGGAGCCACCAGAGTGTTTGGAGTGTTGGGAAAGGAGAACCAGAAGCAAAGGTCAAACGGAACAGTGGCTCATCCTGAAGAACAATTTGATAATCCATTTCTAACAAAGGATGGGCTTGTCACGGAAGCAGGATCAGCAGTTATCCTCTGAGGGGCGGGGCAGGGGGAACAGGTGAAATCTCTGAAAATACCTATGGGAAATCATTTCCCGGTAGTGTAGGCTATTAAGCTCCGACATGTGTTCGTGGTTGTGACTTTGGAATTTTATCTGGAGACCTTGAAGCATTTTTAGAGTCTCTTTTGCCAGAGGTGGCTAAGTAAACTCGCATTAGAATGAGCTGCTCCTCTTGGTGACCTCTTTGGGCTATTGCAAAGTATATGAAGTCACTCTTCAACCTGGGAGACGTGCTATTACCCAAGGTCTATTGTACTTTATTCAAGTGATTATCATTTAAGCCCGTTTTCTGTGTAGGTTTTGTGGTACTCATTCCATAGGGTAGATTGAAATCTGAAGTTATTTTTCCACTTGAATTCCTTTGTCCGTGAATAGTGCTTCTGTGAGAAGAGAGATCGGTGTAGTTTATTGTTGCTACTTTTGTTTTCTTATAGCCAGAAGTTTTTTCTATCAATACAAATTCCAGTTCTTTATGAAAGATCGGATTTAGTCACATGTAATCTGTATACCCAGGGTTATTCTAAATGACACCATTTTCAACCTCCTGCAAAAATCACTTCACTTCTAATCTGTTTCTTCATTTTTTATATTTTGAGCTTTCTTTTGAAATATTTTCTTGCTTCCTCTTTCTTTGGGGCTAAATGCCTGAAGGAGAAAGTATAGGCAGACAGCTGAATATTATTTCTTTCCTCTCTAAATAAAAGATCACAGAAGGTGTCTCAGGAGACTTAGACCTCAGGAAAAGTAAAATGAACATTTTAATTCACTCTTCTGGGACTATTTTATTTTGGGGGGAGGCCTTTGTGCGCCTCCTCTTTCTATCCTTTTAAGTATTTTGTCGGAGAGAACTAATTTAATTTTCTAGTGCTACAGTGATAACAAAATGTGATTCACACATTGAAGGTACAGGTTTTGAGTCAGAGAAATATGACCATCTCATATTGGATTTTCAGTACTGAAGCCTTTATTCAGATGAGGGAAGATATTTAAAAGATATCTAAGTTCTTAACGCCTATTTGGATATCATATGAAAAATATGAAAGTATGCAACTGCCCCACCATCCAAGGTCCCTAATTTTTTGTATCCTTGACTGTGTCTTTTAGAATGCACACACCTGACAAGTGAGTTTGTGGTGTTCGCCCCTTGAAAATTAACAGTAGGCATCAGAGGGCTATTATAGACCCTTACTTAAATTAAAAATATGGGTTTCACCAGAAGGAAACCATTGTGGGAAAAACATGATCAGTTGGAATCAGTGTAGATATGCACAATGATGGGGAAAAAAAGCTCATTGACCTGGGATTTTGGAGACCTTTGGTCTGTTCCTGACTGCCCGGGATTAGCTCTGAGGCCTAAGGTAAGTCTTCCTTGTCCTGGGTTTTCCCCTATTGGTGGAGGAGCTGGTCTGGAGGCAGGGATCTTAACTTCTCATTTATGGTCTACTGCTAATACATGGGATTTGGGGTTTATTTAGGTAAGCAAGACTGTCTCCTGTCATTTCCTCCTATGCATAATAATAGGAAAGCATACTTCCAAATTGCAGACACATTAAGCAAGCATTTACTATCAAGGATTATAAAAGCTTCTTAAGTAACCCTACATTCTCTGAGTGTATTCAAGTGTCTTGTTTGAAACTATGAAACAAGTCTGAATTTGTAAAATGAGGAAATGGGAGTTAACAATTACTGAAATCCTGCATTTTTAATTGAATCACTCAGTGAACCAACTCAAGAGTAAGCAAATGATTCTTTAGTTGCGAACCCAGAAGTTAGACATGGGGCATGTAGGAAAAATCAAGACAAAAATTAGGGGTAAGGTCCCTATTTGCTGGGAGTTGGCAGGTTTGGGGGATGCTGAAAAGTTGAGTGAAATATAAAGTCTTAGAGAGAGAGAGAGAGAGATATGTTCTTTCACATATAGGCCCATCTCTTTTGTTCATTTCCCACCTTTAATCCTCGACACACCTTAGTCCTTGTCAACTTTCCTCTTCCACACAGACATCTACTCTATTATGTTCTTAAACATACACATAAAATAGGTCATCTTTGTTCTTCTTAAAAAAGGCCTGCCCTCGAGAGAAACTATTTTACCAGAGCCTCACTTACCTGAGGGGAGGGAAGCCCCTCTTGCTTTTCTGTCTCACCTTAGAGGGCTGGGTGAAGACTGTGAGGCACGTTGTGAAGATCACAGTCAGGAGCACAGGCTCACTGAGAGACTGAGACCTAGTTGCAGAACTACAGAATGTATTCCCTTCCTCACACCTCACCCCCTCATCACCACATCGCCACAGGCCTAGTTACTACAGTTTCTTTTACCTAGTACATCATGTCCACCTTTCAGCAAAAGTATTACAAGGCATACTATAAGGCAAAAAAGCACAGTTTGAGGACACAGAGCAAGCATCCGTATCAGACTCAGATATGGCAGGGGTGTTGGAATGATCAGACCGGGAATCATAACTATGATTAATATGCTGAGGGCTCTAATGGGAAAACAGAGACAACAAACAGAACAGATGGGTAATGCAAGCAGCGAAATGGAAATCCTAAGAAAGCATCCAAGGAGAAATGATACAAATCAAAAACACGGACAAAAAAATGAAGATGCCTTTGATGGATTTATTAGTAAAATTTGCTTAAGTGCCTCTAAGTGTTACGGGTGCATTCAAATGTCACTTCTGAAACTATAAACAAGTCTAAACTTTATTGTTTCTGTGAAAAACTTCCCCTTATACCTAATACATTTTAGTCCTGGTTATGATGTTCTTTAACTCTACAATGTCCAAAGAGTGGGAAAATTGCTCATGGAGAAATAGGAAGGGGAAAAAGGCATCCCATAGTGACTTTGGATACATGTGGGAAGCTAGAAATTGATTCTGGGTAAAATTAGCAAATTGTTATATAGAAATTATTTGGTGATACATATTTTTGCCTTATTGAAGAAGAATTCAGATTTTGGCATGAAGGATTCTGCCATTACCTATAGAATTTGGGTAGCTAAAACGGGGCAGTGTGACTATAAAAATGATAAGAACTAAAAGGTTCTTAAATATCAAAATATTTTATTTAGAATTTACAACTTTTTTTTGTCAGTATGTTGCATCCACGTATTTTTTTTCTAGAGAAATCTTGCATTTTGTGCATTATGGCTGCTTGATTTTAATTGGTAATAGTTATTAACTATTTCTGATATATGCTGAGATTGCAAATTTAAAAAGAGTAGGAACAGAAAAGGAATATGTTAGAAGTATTTTATAATGTATTAGGATAGCAGCAAGGCACATCATAAATATATGTTTTCTTTACTTAATTTTTTAAAATTGGGATCATCAAAAATATGCTCTTATGCTACTTGCTTTTGTCAATTATACATTATGGGCATCTTTCCAAGTCACCAAGTCATCACAAATAGACTTGCCTTATTTTTTACCCATTTTATGGCTACACAATAATTTGTCTAGCCATTGTCCTGTTTATGCCACCACCTATTTATTTAACTTTAGGTAGAGGGCTTTGGTAGACATGATTATACAGTATATCTTTAAGTAGTCATGCTAATGCATCAGTGGGAAATATTATAAATGTGAGATTACAAAGTCATAGATTGTGGTCATTTAACATATTTATAGTGACTGTCAAATTCTTTCCAGAAAAGCTGTCCCAGTCTCCTTTCCTCTAAGAGCAAAGTGCCTATTTCTCATACATTTGCCATCACCCGATATTATTGATCATTTTAATTTGTGTCGATCCAATAAGCTTTCACTGATATCTGAAGTCTTTTGGCTCAAAATGGTAGACTGGTGATATGCACCTAATTCTCCCATCCATTAAAATTACAGCAAAAATGTTTTAAAAAAGAATGAAGTTTCAAGGAGAACAAGTAAAGGTACTGTCAGTGGCCAGAACTTTTGAAGAATATTGGAGGAGGGAGAACAGATGAGATTGAGCTGAGAGAGTGAGAGAGCTCAGTAGAAGCCACACTCCAGAGTGGCTTCAAGCCTGGAGTCCACAACAGGAGCTAGAGTGGCCCATGGAGCATTGTCAGAGTCGTTCATTGTATAGACCCATCTTGCAGACATCCTGCACATTGGGTCACTCCCCTTAGCCCTTAGTCATCAGAACAGCTTATAGAAATATGCTTTAGCTGTTGAATGAAGGCAAAAGAACTGTCCTAATGAAAGTGATTTGTATTGGCACAGATCCCAATAAGGATATAGGCATCTGTGAGTGATGGCTGGGCTGTGTATGCAGTAAATCCAGATTTCCACAACAGACATTGCAAAGAAAACAAAAGGAACGTCTGATGCCAGGAAGGAAATATAGCAAACTGTTCTGTCCCAACAGTAATTATGGCTGCCTCTGCATTCAGGATGCACACTTCTTGATGTGCCCCTGTACTCCACTGACCTACTTAGAACCTGTACTCAGCCTTTCCATTCAAGAGAGGGATGTTTGTGTAAGCTAACTTATAAGACTTTAAAGTAAATCCACACTACGTCTCCTATGCCATATATTAAAAAATATGAATGGGAAGACAAAGTTTAGCAGATATTTGATGCAAACTATGAGGAAAAGCCTGAGAGAATGCAGATGATCAGAACCATGCATCTAGTTAAATAGAAATAATTCAAATAATGGGGAAACATCAAATTAATGTTCTCAGAATAAATGAAGAGCTTTCATCTATAGAACAGATAAGTGTTTCTGAAAATAAAAAAAGTAGATCAGTGACATTAAAAAAATCAATGGAGGGGCCAGATGGCGATGGAGTAAGCAGACGTACCAACTTCCAACTCCCAGAACCAAAAGGGATTATAACTTGATTTTAAGAACCATCATCTGGAGAAACCAACGCTGAACTGGACTGAGAGGACTCTTCAATCGGGGAACACTGAAGAAGCAACATTGAGACTGGTAGGAAAAGCAAAAATGCAGAAAGGGCTGCCCAGCTCCCCGGAGCGAAAGGCAGCCCGAGGAGACTCTGTGGTGGGAAGAGAGACTAGCGGAAGGGTAGGGACCTGGGTCCCAGGAACAAAGCCCCAGCCTGCAGCCCCAGAGTCTAGAAGAAGCATATGGACAGTATTTAGCTGGGAAACAGGTTAGGATACTGTTTGTAAGAAAGAGACAGTTGTGCCTGACCTGTGGTGGCGCAGTGGATAAAGCGTTGACCTGGGAACACTGAGGTCACCAGTTCGAAACCCTGCACTGGTCTGGTCAAGGCACATATGGGAGTTGATGCTTCCAGCTCCTCCCCCCTTTCTCTCTCTCTCTCTCTCTCTCTCTGTGTCTCCTCTCTAAAAAAAAAAAAGAATAAAAAAAAATAAATTAAAAAAAAAAAAAGAGACAGTTGTCTCAGATCCAGGATTCTTCTTAAAGGAACGGCGGCGAAAACCTCTCTCACAACCATTCACCCAGGACTCCGGGAGACAGGGAGAGAGGAGAGGACCAGAGCAGCGGGAAGAGAGTGCAGTCTTGAAGGCACAGGGAGAAAAGCTTTGAGGTACAGCCACCCTAAACCCTGGGATGAGTCACTCCACAAATATGAAACAATATTTCCTCTGGAACCAGCAAGGGGAAACAGGTCACCAGTCAAACAGGCTCCCCTGCGGTAATCAGAGCACAGTCGCTTAGAAGGAGGGAACTTTCAGGACTAAAGTATGGAGTGTTAGGGTCTGAACTGCAGCATCCCTGCCCATACTGCTGAGGGCTTGCTGGAGGGCGGGCGGCGGAGGGACGTGGAAGCACAGTTCCGTCGGCAGGGAAGAGGCCAAGCCGGCTGGCGTGAACTCGATCTAGGCAAGCAGGGGCGAAGCGGATTCGTGAAAGTGGTCTGGCAGCTGCGGGCTGCCTGCAACACCACCTGTGGGGAAAAGCAGAAGCCCAAAACAGGTAGAGATCTGCTGCTGGGCAGGGACAAGTGGGTGCGCAGCCTCACCCCACCCGAGGCTTGAAGCCCTGCACGAACTGGCTTTGCCAGCAGAGGTGGGGCGGAAGCCCAGGCTCACAGTTGAGTGTGCACCAGCAGCCCGGCCAAGAAGCCAACGTTGGCAGGGGCAGGATGGAAGCCTGGCTCGCAGCTGAGCGTGCAACAGAAGCCCCTCCCAGCTGGAGGAACTGGCTGACAGGGACCCGCAGCTGAGCAAAAGTGCTCACCCTTGCCCTTGGAGCCCAGGCTGATGGCCAGAGTGTGGTGTGCAATTTCACCTGTGGGAGAGTGGTGAAGGCCGAGACCAGCTGAGGCTTATAAAGCCTGGCACGAGAACACAGCCCCACCCGTGGAGGTGAGGCGGAGACCACAGTAGCAGCCACAGCTTCCGGCGCCAGCAACACTCATACCCAACCGCCCCAGGCAGCGGCAGAGAGGGTGGCGGGCCTACAGACAGACCACACCTAGAGAACACAAAGGCAACACATACTGGACTCCAGTGGCCACAACCTTCTTATACACAGACAAAATGGGAAGGCAGAGAAATGCACCCCAAATGAATCAAGAGAAATCCCCAGAGAAGGACCTGAATGAATCACATATAACCAGACTACCTGACGCAGAGTTTAAAATAATGATAGTTAAGATGTTCAAAGAGCTTAGAGAAACAATGGATAGTCATTACAAACACCTAAATAAAGAGATAGCAAGTATAAAAAAGGAAATTGAAAAAATAAAAAAGAATCGGACAGAATGACAAATACAGTATCAGAACTGAAGACCACAATGGAAGGAATTAAAAGCAGGATGGATGAAGCTGAGGATCGAGTCAGCGAGTTAGAGGAAAAAATAAATAAAGGCACAGAAGCAGAGAAGAATAAAGAAAAGAGACTAAAAAAAATCTGAGGAAACCCTAAGGGAGCTCTGTGATGACATGAAGAGAAATAGCATCTGCATCATAGGGGTTCATGTAGAAGAAGAGAAAAAACAAGGGATAGAAACTGTTCAATCAAATCATAGCTGAAAACTTCCCTAAATTAAGACTGGAAAACATTCTCATGTTCAAGAAGCACAGAGAACTCCATTAAAGAGAAACCCAAAGAAATCTACACCAAGACACATCATAGTTAAAATACCAAAGCTAAGTGATAAAGAGAAAATTTTAAAAGCTGCTAGAGAAAAAAAGGCTATCACCTACAAAGGAACCCCTATAAGGATGATATCTGACTTCTCAACAGAAACACTTGAGGCCAGAAGGGAATGACAAGATATTTTCAAAGTAATGCAGAACAAGAACCTACAACCAAGACTACTTTATCCAGCAAGACTAACGATTAAAATTGAAGGAGAAATAAAGAGCTTCCCAGACCAAAAAAACCAAAAAACAAAAAACAACAAAAAAAGCAACTCAAGGAATTCATTAAAATCAAACCAATTCTGCAAGACATGCTAAGAGGCCTGTTGTGCACAGTTCAAAGGGGGAAAAGAATATAACAAAAGAAGAATACAGCTTTAAAGAATAAAATGGCAATAAACAACTACATATCAATAATAACCTTAAATGTAAATGGATTAAATGATCCAATCACAAGAGAAAGGGTAGCTGCGTGGATAAAGAAATAGGACCCATACATATGCTGTCTACAAGAGACACACCTTAAAACAAAAGATGCACATTGACTTACAGTAAAAGGATGGAAAAAAATATTTCATGCAAATGGAAATGAAAGAAAATTCGGGGTAGCAATACTTATATCTGCCAAGATGACTTCAAAACAAAGGCTGTAGTAAGAGATAAAGAAGGACACTACATAATGATAAAGGGAACAATTCAACAGGAAGATATAACCATTATAAATATCTACGCACCAAACATAGGAGCCTTGACATACATAAAGCAGACTTTGATGAATATAAAGGGCGAGATTTACAGCAATACTATAATAGTAGGGGATTTCAATACCCCACTAACATCACTGGATAGATCCTCAAGAAAGAAAATGAACAAAGAAACAGCAGACTTAAAGGATACATTAGATCAACTCGATTTAATAGAACTTTTCAGAACTTTTCACCCTAAAGCAGTAGAATATACATTCTTTTCAAGCACTCATGGTACATTCTCTAGGATAGACCAAAGGTTAGGACACAAAAGTAGTCTTAACAAATTTAAGAAGATTGAAATCATATCAAGCATTTCTCTGTTCACAATTGCATGAAACTAGAAATTAACCACAAAAGAAAAACTGAAAAATACTCAAACACTTGGAAACTAAATAGCATGTTATTAAATAATGAATGGATTAACAATGAGATCAAAAAAAAAATAAAACAGTTTCTAGAAACGAATGATTATGAGCATACATCCACTCAAAATTTATGGGACACAGGTAAAGCAGTACTGAGAGGGAAGTTCATAGCACTACAGGCATACCAGAAGAAGCTAGAAAAAGCTCAAATAAGCAACAAGACCCTGCATCTAAAAGAACTAGAAAAACAACAGCAAATAAAGCCCAGGACTAGTAGAAGGAAGGAAATAATAAAGATCAGAGCAGAAATAAATGACATACAGGCTAAGGAAACAATACAGAGGATCAATGAAACCAGAAGCTGGTTCTTTGAAAAGGTAAATAAGATCGATGAACCTTTAACTAGACTCACCAAGAAAAAAAGAAAGAGGACTCAAATAAATAAAATTAGAAATGAGAGTGGAGAAATAACAACTGACACAACAGAAATACAAAGTATTGTAAGAAAATACTATGAAGAACTCTATGCCAAAAAAATTAGACAACCTAAGGGAAATGGACTAATTTCTTGAATTATATAATCTTCCAAAAATCAATCTGAAGAATCAGAACACCTAGACAGACCAATTACAACAAATGAGATCGAAACAGTTATCAAAAAACTCCCAACAAAGAAAAGTCCTGGGCCTGATGGCTTCACAAGTAAATTCTATAAAAAATTAAAAGAACAACTAACTCCTATCCTCCTCAAGCTATTTCAAAAAATTCAAGAAGAAGGAAGACTTCCAAACTTTTTTTAGGAGGTGAGAATAATTCTGATCCCGAAACCAGGCAAAGCCAACACAAAGAAAGAAAATTTTAGGCCAATATCCCTGATGAATTTAGACGCTAAAATTCTCAACAAAATATTAGCCAAGTGGATCCGGCATATATGAAAAAAATCATACACCATCATCAAGTGGGATTTATTCTGGAGAGGCAAGTCTGGTTCAATATTCGCAAATCAATCAATGTGATTCATCACATGAACAAAAGGAAGGACAACAATCACATGATAATTTCAATAGATGCAAAAGAAACATTTGATAAAATCCAGCACCCATTCATGATCAAAACTCTCAGTAAAGTGGGAATACAGGGAACATACCTTAACATGATAAAGGCCATCTACGACAAACCCACAGCAAACATTATACTAAATGGGCAAATATTAAAAGCAACCCCCTTAAGATCAGGAACCTGGCAGGGGTGTCTCCTTTCACCACTCTATTCAACATAGTTCTGGAAGTCTTAGCCACAGCAATCACACAAGAAGAAGAAATAAAAGGCATCCAAATTGGAAAAGAAGAAGTAAAACTGTCATTATTTGCAGAGGATATGATATTGTATATAGAAAACCCTAAAGTCTCAGTCAAAAAACTACTGGACCTGATAAATGAATTCAGCAAGGTGGCAGGATATAAAATGAATACTCAGAAATCAGAGACATTTTTATATACCAACAATGAACTGTCAGCAAAAGAAATTAAGGAAAAAATCCCCTTCAGTATTGCAACCAAAAAAATAAGGTACCTAGGAGTAAATTTAACCAAGGAGGTTAAGGACTTGTACTTGAAATATTATAAAACATTGATAAAAGAAATCAAGGAAGGTACAAACAAGTGGATGTATATACCGTGCTCATGGTTAGGAAGAATAAACATCATTAAAATGTCTATATTGCCTGACCAGGATTTGGTGCAGTGGATTGAGCGTCGGATTGGGATGCGGAAGACCCGGGTTCGAGACCCCGAGGTCTCCAACTTGAGCGCGGGCCCATCTGGCTTGAGCAAAAGCTCATCAGCTTGGACCCAAGGTCGGTGGCTCCAGCAGGGTGTTGCTCCGTCTGCTGAAGACCCGTGGTCAAGGCACATGTGAGAAAGCAATCGGTGAACAACTATGGTGTCGCAACGGCAACGAAAAACTAATGATTGATGATTCTCACCTCTCTCTGTTTCTGTCTGTCTGTCCCTCTCTATCCCTCTTTCTGACTCTCTCTCTGTCTCTGGAAAAGAAAAGTCTATAGTACCAAAAGCAATTTATAAATTCAATGCAATACTAATTAAAATACCAATGACATACTTCAAAGATATAGAACACATATTTCAAAAATTTATATGAAACCAAAAAAGAACACGAATACCCTCAGCAATCTTAAAAAGA
This sequence comes from Rhynchonycteris naso, assembly GCA_037038555.1. Taxonomy (NCBI): domain Eukaryota; kingdom Metazoa; phylum Chordata; class Mammalia; order Chiroptera; family Emballonuridae; genus Rhynchonycteris; species Rhynchonycteris naso. The sequence continues at coordinate 56,308,915 of CM073004.1, forward strand.
AAATATAAAGCAGGAGGTATCACTCTTCCGGATATCAAGGTATACTACAAGGCCATTATACTCAAGACAGCCTGGTACTGGCATAAGAACAGGCACATAGATCAATGGAACTGAAACGAGAACCCAGAAATAAACCCACACCTTTATGGACAACTGATATTTGACAAAGGAGGAAAGAGCATACAATGGAGTAAAGACAGCATCTTTAACAAATGGTGCTGATAAAATTGGTTATCTACCTGCAAAAAAATGAAACTAGACCATCAGCTTACACCATTCACACAAAAAAACTTAAACTGAATAAAAGATTTAAATGTAAGCCATGAAACCATAAGCATCTTTGAAGAAAACATAGGCAGCAAGCTCTTCGACATCTGTCGCAGCAATATATTTGCCGATTTATCTCCACGGGAAAAGGAAATAAAAGACAGGATAAATAAATGGAACGATATCAAACTAAAAAGTTTTTGGACAGCTAAAGACAATAAGAACAGAATAAAAAGACAAACCACACAACGGGAGAACATATTCAACAACACGTCTGTTAAGGGGTTAATAACCAAAATTTATAAAGAACTTATAAAACTCAACACCAGGAAGACAAACAATCCAATCAAACAATGGGCAAAAGAAATGAATAGAAATTTCTCCAAAGAGGACATACAGATGGCCAATAGGCATATGAAAAAATGCTCAACATCACTAATCATTAGAGAAATGCAAATTAAAACCACAATGAGATATCACCTCACACCAGTCAGAATGGCGCTCATCAGCAAAACCACACAGAATAAGTGCTGGCGAGGATGTGGAGAAAAGGGAACCCTTCTGCACTGCTGGTGGGAATGCAGACTGGTGCAGCCACTGTGTAAAACATTACGGAGATTCCTCAAATTATTCAAAATCGAACTACCTTTTGACCTAGCTATCCCACTTTTAGGAATATACCCCAAGAACACCATAGCATGTTCAAAAAGATGAAATGCGCCCCCATGTTCGTGGCAGAATTGTTCACAATAGCGAAGATCTGGAAACAGCCCAAGTGTCCGTCAGAGGTCAAGTGGATTAAAAAGCTTTGGTACTTATATACTATGGAATACTACTCAGCCATAAGAAATGATGACATCGGATCATTTATAACAACATGGATGGACCTTGATAACATTATACTGAGTGAATTAAGTAAATCAGAAAGAAACTAAAGACTATATGAGTCCATACATAGATGGGACATAAAAATGAGACTCAGAGACATGGACAAGAGTGTACTGGCTACCTGGGGGGAGGAGGAGGTGCAGGAGGGGGGAGGGAGTGGGGAGGGTCACAAATAAAACTAGATAGAAGGTGACAGAGGACAATTTGACTTTAGATGATGGGTACACAATCTAATCAAATGTCAAAATAACCTGGAACATATGTGCCCTGATTTATCAATGTCACCCCATTAAAATAAAAAAAATCAATGGATGGGCTAAAATTTCAGTGTTTCTCAAACACTAGTCCACAGACCAGTCCACCAGAGAATTTGTGCTGGTCTGTGAAAGAGTTATCCATTCTGATGTTGTATGAAGATTATAGACCAGTGGTTCTAAACCTGGGTTCCATCGAACCCTAGAGGTTCGATGAGTCGGTCTCAGGGGTTCGGAGAAGCCTCTGCCGTGGAGGCCAGAATAAAGTAATACCATAATTTGTTGTGAGTTCATGCACTTTGTTGGTTTTGTTCTTTGAGCAAGGTGATGTTCATGCACAGTTTATTTTGGGCACCAGTAACTGAACATATACCTATGTCTTGAATTTGGAAAAAAAATCATATTTTATTTATCACTAAAGAAGGGTTCGGTGAATGCGCATATGAAACTGTTGGGTTCGGTACCTCAAAAAAGGTTAAGAACCACTGTTATAGACCCAATCATCTCAATTGAATTTGCTTATGCTCAGGGTGATTTCTGCCTTAGTGGTTCATGAAATAATTCTTCTGTTTTCACTAGAACCCAAGTATTAAAACGTTTGAAAAACACTGGGCTAAATAATGAATGGAACTGGAGACCATGTTGGTGTTCTTGAAGATAGAATGAAGGAAACTTTCTACATATACAGTAAAAAAAAAAAAAAAAAATCAGAAAATTGAGGAATAGTGGTAAGAAAAGAAGCAGATGTGTAGATATCCAACATGATTCTGAAGGGAGTTCCAGGAAGAAAGAATAGAAAGAGAGAGCATACCTAAAGCATAACAGAAGAAAATCGTCTTTATAAAGTAAATGTAACTCTTTAGGTTGACAAGTTTTAGTAGTTGCCAAACAGAATAAAGGAAAAGAAAACCCACTTTAAATTGCAGTGGACCTTCTTTATTTTTTTAAGAGAGAGAGAGAGAGAGAGAGGAGGAGGGAGGGACAGACAGACAGACAGAAAGGGAGAGAAATGAGAAGCATCAATTCTTCATTGCAGCACCTTAATTGTTCACTGATTGCTTTTTCATCTGTGCCTTGACTGGGGGTTCCAGCTGAGCCAGTGACCCTTTGCTCAAGCCAGGACCTTGGGGTTAAGCCAGCGACTTTGGGCTTCAAGCCAGCCACCTTGGGCTCAAGCCAGTGACCATGGGGTTATGTCTATGATCCCACGGTTAAGATGGGAACCCAGCACTCAAACTGTTGAGCCTATGCCCAAGCTGGATGCGCCTACGCTCAAGCAGGTGGCCTTGGGGTTTCAAACTGAGGTTCTCAGCATCCCAGGCCAACACTCTATCCACTTAGTGGACTTTCGTTTTTGTTGTTTAGCTTTCTTTTTCCTTCAGTCACTAAGATGTTCTCTACCATATGCCAGAACTGGCCAATTAATGCTTCTTAAGGGATTGTTGTAGAAGCTGGGAGAGACTGACTCCTTCTGAGGGTTCTAGTGTGTAAGGATCCAATGACCACAAAACAAAAAGGGGCCGTTTTTAAGGAGAGTGTCATCCTAAGACAGAGCCCAACACATAAGACACCAGATCTGCGAGATTGTAAGAAAGAGACTCAGTCCTTATTAACATTGTTTAACCCATCCATGGGGCCACATCTGATTTTAGCAGTACTGCCTGGGATGTGCATAAAGAACAGAATAGTCTGAGATGGATTTCTGTCACAAAAGTTATGATAATATACTTAATATATCCTAGGGGAACTCTAGTACTCTGAGGATAATGAGAAGTTTCTAAAAGCTTCCAGCGTGAAGGGGGAACAAAGTACTTACCAAGGGATAAGAATTAGTGACATCCTACCTTTTGTCAACAGTCATGGATAGTAGAAAATCAGGGAGCAGAGTCCTCATGATTCCGGAAGGGCAGGTGAAGGTCTGAAAGCTACAATTCTATCTGTACTTAGCCAGCAGCCAATCAAGCATGAAGGCAAAAATATTTTTCTGGATGCACAAAAGTTTAGGAAGTTTATGAAAAGGTGGTAATAGGAAGTATTTCAGAAATATGAAAAAAGTAAGGCTTAATAAAACAGAAGGGAGCTAGAGAGAGGAGGTCAGAGGTCAGTTGGAGTGAGTGAATGGTCATTTCCGCCAACTGGAAGTGATTTATGGATTCCTTATGTGTCGCCCCTCTTGGTTCTGAAGTGAACCTTATCTACATGTGTAGAAATTATAAGTCCTCTTTGTGAGTTTTTTGTTTTTAGAGTCTACCGTTACAGATGAAGCACAGAAGACTGACTCTTAACAGTCCAAAGGCAAAACATATATGCCTGAGAGTGCTGTCATTACCGCTGGGGACAAAGTGATTTGCTTTAAACAATTATGAAATAATTGTTTCCTAGTTCCTCTGAGGAAATAACTCCTCTGAGTAAAACTTGGTAGAGTGGAGTGTACAGAGAGAAGTGGTGATGAGTCCTCGTTAGAAGTAGGGCAAAGGGAAGATGGGGACATGTCATTTGGGAACATCGTTGTATTTGACCAGAGCTAGCCTGCTCAGATGAGGCTCAGGTGGGGTGAGCTGATTGGCTAAGAGTGGTATTTGCTCTCTAGGAAGCATTCGGAGCATGAGATCACTCTCATTTTCTTCCTGCTGAGGACCAGTCACTGACCAGAATTGAATATGTAGTTTTGCTGTTGAGGCGGTTTTGGCTGGAAGGTACATGACGTCCTTACTTTTCTGAGAGGCAGGAGAGTATGTGATAAAATGCCTTTTTAAGAGACTGACACTGGTGTCTTAAATATTTAAGAAGAGAAAGGGAGGGAGAAAGCTGAAGTGTTCCACTTTCATTTTCTTCATTTGAAATTGGTGTGAAAGGGCTTAGCCTCTTTTCAAAGAAATGAGTCTAACTCCCAAAGTGCGTAAACAACAGAAAAGAGAAACACACACAAAGAAATGCTAATTGGTTCAGTATTTTTTGACCGTATGGCAAAAGCTTACGTTCTCAAGGATAAACATTTCTAATGAGGTCCAAAGACTACAGGGCAAAAAAGAAAACGGGATAGTAAAGACTTTTTAATCATCTAAAACAGCTAGGGAGAAATAAAGACACTTTTAAGGCTTTTAAACCATATTGATTCAACTGGTTGAAAAATTTCGCGTACATGTTAGGTTGTTTCTTTCTGCACCAAAGCAAATAACTTTCTCTAAATCATCCTTTTCTCCTTCCAGTCGCAACACATAATGCTCTTTGGTATCTTTGATGTAAGATATTGTAAGGTAAGGGAAATGTGAAATCTCTGGGCTAGGACATGGACTTTATCACAGTCTGGGTTGGGCAGAAGAGAAGGAATGGAGTCATCTTTAAGAGAGGAGCCAAAGGACATCTCAGAGCTGTACTGAAACCAGCAGGCACTCAGTGTTGGCTGCGTGTTGACGAGGGACAGCTTTGTAAAGCCTGCACTCGTGATGGGAACGTTAGGAAGAAAAGCAGTACAGGAAGAAGCATGGAGGAAGTTTTAGAAATTGATGTATGTTAAAAAAAAAAAAAGAGAGTGATCTCAGAAACCTAATTCTAGAAAGGAGTTCATTAAAAAGAAGAAGTGTTCAGTAAAAGCATGTGGGTAGCAAAATGGGAAAACAGGAAAACCTTGTGTGGCTCTTATGTTGTCTCTGTTAACGCTGCTAGGATAATGAGAGCGAATGGGCTTATAAGAGGAAACATTCTGGAGATTTATAAGTAATATCACCTAAAATAGTTTTTGGAAGCATCTGTCAGTATATGACCCTCCCTAAATGAGCAAACATATCAATAGGCATACAGATGGTCCCTGACATATGATGGTTCTACTTAGGCTTTTTCAACTTTACAATGGTGTGAAAGTGACACACATTCAGTAGAAACCATACTGTAAATTTTGAATTTTGATCTTTTCCCAGGCTAGCGACATGTAGTGTGATACTCCCTTGTGTCGCTGGGCTGTGGCTGCGAGGTGATGTTGTGCAGCTGTAGGTTAATGTAAGTGTTCTGAGCACATTGGAGGTAGGTGAGGCTAAGCTATAATGTTTGGCAAGTTTAGGTGTATTAAACGCATTTTTTTTGTCTTAGATTTTCAATTTATGATGGGCTTACTGGGATGTAAGCTCTCAAGTCAAGGAGCATCTGTGTTTGATTTACATGGGAAGACTTGGAGTCTATTGAAAGAAGGGGGCCATCCCCAAAATAAGAGCTGGTATCTAGAGGTCCTACTCTGGGCCCGGTACTGTGCTTTTGTGATTTTGCTGTATCATCTCATTTCATTGTCATGACCGTCTTACAGGGTAGAAAACCTTATACAGGTGAAGCATTGAGAGATTAAGCACCTTGCCCAAGATCTCACTAGCAAGTAGCAGACTAGGCGTTTTTGTCAGCTCAGGCTGTCCTAGAAAACACTGGAGACCGAGCGGTTTCAACAATAGACAATGATATCTCACAGTTCTGGAGGCTGGGAAGTCTGAGATCAAGGTGCTGGCAGACTTGGCTCCTGGTGAGGACCCACTCCCTGACTAGCCTTCTTGCTGGGTCCTCACGTGGCCTTTCCTTAGTGCTTAAGCAGGAGGAGAGACCTCCTCCTGTTTTTCTTTTCCTAGCAGGACACCAATCCTGCCCTGGTGAACTCATTGGAGCAGCAGGACACCAGTCCTGCCCTCCAGACCTCATTGGAGCAGCAGGACACCAATCCCGCCCTGGAGACCTCATTGGATGGAGCAGCAGGACACCAATCCCGCCCTGGAGACCTCATTGGATGGAGCAGCAGGACACCAGTCCTGCCTTCGAGACCTCATTGGAGCAGCAGGACACCAATCCCGCCCTGGAGACCTCATTGGAGCAGCAGGACACCAGTCCTGCCCTCCAGACCTCATTGGAGCAGCAGGACACCAATCCCGCCCTGGAGACCTCATTGGATGGAGCAGCAGGACACCAGTCCTGCCCTCGAGACCTCATTGGAGCAGCAGGACACCAATCCTGCCTTCGAGGCCTCATTGAAGCCTGCTCACTGCCCAAATGCCCCACCTCCAGGTACCACCACCTTAGGGATTAGGAGTTCAACGTAGGAATTCGGGGGACGGGGGACACAGCTTGGACTGAACACGTATCTTTTGAACCTGGGGCCATGCTCTAAACTACTGTGTTCCCATGATGGCAGTATTGCTGCTACAGTTACAGTGTTACAGTATTTTTACTCAGTAAGAGGAAATATGACAACTCAAGGAGTAACCTATAACCTTAAGATCCTACATTTCTTTTCACCTCAGGATCAGATAAACTAATAATTAACAAATAGAATAACAGCTAAAGTTTTCAAGGACCTAAATGACAGGGACCATCTCATTTAACTATATTATCAACCCTGGGAGGCATTAGGTAAAATGAAGGAGGCAAGTCAGCGTCAGACAGCCTGGGCTCCAATCCCAGCTCTGCCGTTTACAGCGAGGTATCCTTGGCAAGTCTTTTAATTTTACTAAAACTCAAGTTCCCCATCTATAGAATGGCAACAACAATACCCCCTTCATCATAGGTGGCGAGGCTTAAATTGCTAATCAGAATAACGTGGAGAACATACTAATTGTTTGAATATTACCTTTTCCCCCCTTATTATTCCAATTTATCGATGAGAAAACTGAGGTACAGAAAAATTAAGTAACTTGCCGAAGGCTGTATGTATATGTAACACACACACTATGTAGCAAAGCTGGATTCTAATTTCTGTGAGCTGCAAACCTCAGTCTTTGCTCTTAAGCCCTCTGCTGTAAAGTCCTGGGGTTTGGACTCACAACTCTGTTTTCTAGGATTGTTCAGGGTACTTGTCATCTGATACAGACGCTAGCACGGATCGGCTGTGAACAGGGTGCTGGGTGTGCCTGGGAACGTCAAGGTTAAGGCAATGAATAAATTAGGAAATTGACACAGTTGCAGGTGACCCATTTTTAAAGATCGAATTGAAAAGCACTTGGTCTTCAAAGGAAACTAGATTAAGTGAGAATGCTCTGTTTTGCTAAAACATGGACGATCTATTTGAAGAAGCATTGAGAATATTTTATTTCCAATAGTGGCTTGTTCGCAAATGCATGACATTAAGGAAGGGAGCAGGGCTTTTAGTTTAGTGACTTTGAAGTAAAAAAAAAAAAAGGCAGCACAATAGGTTCTATTATCCATGTCCAAAGTGCAGAAGAGCATGAAGAAGTACAAATAAAGCATGTCCTGAATTGTTATATTCAGGGGAATAGCTTTTTAAGGTAGTATTAAAGGGAGATGTAATGAGCTCTTTATAGGTTAACTATATGAATTTAGGCTTTTATTTGCTGTGATTCTTTTTCTTATTAAAAGTATTTTGGAAAACCATGGGTACCAGAGATTATGAGTTGTGTGACTCTATATGTTTAACTAAAAGGAAAAACGTCTAACTCATTCAATGGCACTGTCTAGAATGTCCTGCCCCAGACTTTCTGGGCAATTTCTTATCACAGGGTACTATTTATTCTGTGACTTTGTCACATTCTGGACCCAATCCCAGTAGGCTTGGAACACTCATTTCTCAGAACACTTATTTGTCAGTGGTTCCTTCCCTTAGGTGTGGACTCATCAAGTCACAAATTCCTGACCCTAATATTTAAAGCCAGAAAGCCAACTGATGAACACACAGTGAGCCATACCTGTCCACGGGCTAGACAGGTTTCATCAACTGGCCCGCGACTGTCAGCCGGATGTGAAGCTGTAACGAGCCACAGTGAGTGAGGTACTTGATTCAACTAGTCAGTGGCACTAGGCTAAGACAGTTTGTTCCATCAGTTCTGCCAAAGAGTAACACCTGCCAGCATCAGGACCTGAATGAAGCCTTAAACAGCCCTGGGTGGCAGTCACTGGAATTGCTCTGTGTGACCTCAGCAAGTTCCGTCCTCACTGCGTTTCAGGTTCCCTATCTATAAAAGTGTGTGTGTGAAGGGTTTGGCAGAGTACTCAGCCCATGAGAAACCATCTTCATCTTTGTTTTTTTTTGTTGTTGTTGTTTGTTTGTTTCTTTTGTGACTGAGACAGAGAGAGTCAGAGAGAGGGACAGATATGGACAAATAGACAGGAAGGGAGAGAGATGAGAAGCATCAGTTCTTTTTTTTTTTTTACAGGGACAGAGAGAGAGTCAGAGAGAGGCATAGATAGGGAAGGACAGACAGGATGGAGAGAGGTGAGAATCATTAATCATTAGTTTTTTGTTGCGACATCTTAGTTGTTCATTGATTGCTTTCTCATATGTGCCTTGACCGTGGGCCTTCAGCAGACTGAGTGACCCCTTGCTCGAGCCAGCGACCTTGGGTCCAAGCTGGTGAGCCTTGCTCAAGTCAGATGGGCCCGCGCTCAAGCTGGTGACCTTAGGGTCTCGATCCTGGGTCTTCCGCATCCCAGTCCGATGCTCTACCACTGTGTCTGGTCAGGCGAAATCATCTTTATCTTTATCAGCCATACCTCCTTCGCCAAAAAGGCTCCTTTGCCCAACAGGCTCCTTTGCCCACAGTCATTCTGTCACTTTAGGGTGACTGTACGCAGCTCTGATGTTGAAAGTTGAACTCACGGAAGGAAACATTTTCCCTGACTTCTAAGTTCTCACAGGTTCTAAGTAAAGAGAACAACAATAATGGAGCTCTGTCTTATTCTAAGGATGTCCATATAGCCAAGTTAAAAATTATTTAGGCTCTTCTGGTGTTGTTAAACGCAACGTTCTGTCAAAAGTCTGATCATCTGTTGAACTTCCAAAAGACTAAAGTATCCTCAATTGTGTGTTTATTTTCTTTTTGTTAACTATTTGTATGGATATAAAAAGCTTGGCCTTTTCTTGCGTTTCTCCCCAATACATTTCACTTTCCTATGGGACAGAACAGAAGGCGGGCCTGAGCTGGCTACTCCCCCCACCCCACAGGAAAGACTTCGCTTGCAGGGAACAAAGCATGGCGAACAACTGAGCCTTCCTGTTCCAAAGACTATGGATAATCACTGACAACAACTTGATAACCATTCCTGCCAGGGTGATCTTTAATTCAGCTGCCTCTTGGCTTTTGCTTTTTACTAGAAAACAACCTTTGCATCACCCCGTAAATCTTCTCCCTCTATTCCCTCTTGGCCTCACACTGTGTACTTAGAAACCATTATCCCGTTTGGGGTCAGACATTTGCTGGGGAAGTGTATGATCCAATCTCTTTCAGGAAAAGGAAACCTATTACCTATGGTAATGTGGCGTCTGACTCATAATTTAGTACTTTCATTCCGAACGTTGGGTGGCCATATATGTTTTCATTCAAATCAAGGAGTTAGATTTTTGGAGTAAATCATTTTCCTGTTACGAGTCTTGACTTCTCTGTGTTTCCCCTTGATGTTTCTGTGAAATGTGTTATCCTGGATTAGTGCAAAATCAGGCACCAGTGCCTCGGTATTAAATATCACACGGCTGCATTAACTTTTTATGAGATGAAGCTGAGCCGAGAAACATTATGTGTGGATTTTGGAGAGGATTGTTTCTGACTGGTGAGTTATGATGACTAGGTTTTTAGCTATAGTACTAGAGTTGGGCTGATCGGATTAATGCATTTTAAGCATATAAACCTGAATTACGAAGAAGAGAAATATGTTCTCGTTGTGAGCAATTCTTTATAGGTAATGGTGTAACTATGAGTTCTTTAAACTGTTGAAATATACTCCGGGTGATTGGTAAAGGCTTAAATTTCCTGATTCCCTGGGATACTAATATGCATATCTCTAAAAGGAAATGGAGTCTAATGGCTTTGCTAGAGCTGTCTGTAGATGATGGGACACCCAGCGCCGTCAAATTACAGGCTGTGCTAAACGTGATTAGGAGTTGTCACAATACATTTAGCCCTCATCGGTTAGAGAGAGAATCCAAGCCAAAGGTCATTCTCGACAGCAAAGGGAGCATTTAGTGCTTTTATTTGCTCTAATGGTAAATGATAGTTAATGAAAATCATTTATAAACCTTGTCCAAACCAGTGTTTCTCTCCCGAAAACGGCGGCTGGCTGCCTCTTGGAAGGACTGTAATTGCAATATGGTTGACGCCATGTGATAGTAATTGGGCTTACAGCTTAATGAACTCTTGTGTCCGGTAACTCATTTCCACAGCGTGGGAAAACAGGCAGAGGTAACTGCCCTCCCTGATGGGAACCCAGGCTCCTGCTCCATCTTGTCGACCTTTGTCACTTTGCACTTTGAAGGGGAGTATCACCACTTTAGAAACGGTGTGCCCAGTCTGAGGCCTCGTGCTTTTGGAAGGTGGTTGACACATTCCCCTAATGATGATTAATAGCCTTCTCAAGTACCCTAGTTGTTTTAAAGGTCATTTTATCTTTATGTAGCAGCTTAATTGAAATTTTATCCTTCTTATACACCTGGCATTCATTGGGGAAGAAAAGATATAGTCACCGCGATTCGAGAAATCATTTATTTGGCGTTCCTTCTCTTTCCTCAGACTTTCACTTTACTCATTTAAAATGTTTCCCAGTAGTTGTGGCAATGTTTCTTCTGGTGAGATCCAAACTTGAAGCTTTCTGGCAGAATTCCATTTCATCTGTCAACCAGTGGAAAAGAGGAACTGACCACTCTCTCTTACGTTCCTTTCAATCATGTGTGTCTGGGCAGGAGAACGGTCGCCTGCTTGGAGGACTAGTGTTAGGATGAAAATGTTTCTGAGGACTTTCAACAGTCTATGAAAGCCTCAAAATTTAGGATACTTTATACAGAACAGCTACTCATAACTAAAATTTACTGAATATTTATTTTGTGCCAAACCCGTGGGCTAAGCATTTGACATGAATGAACTCATTTTAATCTTTGCAAGGACCCTTCGCAAGACCAGAGGGTCTCCCATTTTACAGATGAGGAAACCGGGAAAGAGAGGTCAAGTAACCCACCCAAAGTCAGGCAGGTAGTGAGGGCAGGGCTGCACCTAGTGCACAGGGTGCTGTGTGCGCGTCCGACAGAGTCACTCTCTCTGGTGACGGCCTGGCTGGCAGGGCACAGGGTGGGTTTCAGCCCGTGCCGGCACCTGCTGCCCGGCGCCCTTGCGTATTGCACACCCCACACAGTCCACATGGCAGCCCAGCTGGCGAGTGGCTGGTGAGTGACTGGCCCCAAATTCCAACCTCAGCAGTAGAGCAGGAGAGCACTTCCGATGGAAATGGAACGTAACTTTAGCTTTTCTAGCAGCCGCATTTGAGAAAGTAAAAAGAAACACGCAATAATAATTTTAAGACCGCATTTTACCCTGGCCGGTTAGCTCAGTCAGTGAGTGTTGTCCTGAAGCACCAAGGTTGGGAGTTCAGTCCCCAGCCAGGGCACATGTGGGGAGCAACCAACAAAGGCACAACTAAGTGGAACAACAAATGAATGCTTTTCTGTCTCTCCCCCACCCCCCTTCTCTGTCTCTCTAAAATCAATAAATAAAAATAAAAGAATGCATTTTATTTAATAAATCCAAAAATTATTTTAATATGTTATCAATATAAAAGTTATCAAGATATTTACATTCTCTTAACTTTTTGTTATCTAACCCTTGAAATCCAGTGGATATTCTGCACTTCTAGCGCTTCTCAGTTTGGACTTAGCCACATTTCAAGTGCTCAGTGGCCACATGTGGCCAGTAGTTTGGACGATACAGTTCTAGCTCCCCAGGTCCTATCCCCCACCCCTATACTGGTTCTGAAAGAATGAGATGAATTTACTAAAACCATCCTCAATTAAGAAAACCTCATTAGAAACAATCAGGTAGATCAGGAATTCTAAACGTGGTCCCTACTGGCTTCTCTCAGGGTAATCAAGAAAGCTTTGTTTTTGCATACAAAGGGAGTGTCAGCAACTGTGGTTAATATGGTCACATCTTGGGAATACCAGTCTGAACATCTATATTAATGGATCGTCAGATTCTTTGGATCCTTTAGTTGCTGTCTTTTTGCCATTTCTTCTGTCTTTTATGTCCCTGAATAAAGGACATGGTATGGGTAAAGAACTTGAAAGGCCATAAGATCCAAACCGAAGACCTTTCTAACTTCTCAGCATCACTGGTAAGAGTTTAATGCAGTGCAGAAGCTTAACGTTTCTGGATGACTGGGTCAAGGATTTTTGATGATGTTTATATTCAGTCGAGTTAGACGAAGTTACCAGAGGCACAAAAACACACGCAGAGCCCAGATTCTCATCTTCTTGCACTGCCTGCTAGCAAGATTTCATGGATGAAATTTAATAATAGATTTTTTTTCTTAAATAATCTACTTCATTGTGTTTGGTAATAGGGTATGAATCAGACTGAATGTCATCGATCTATGACTGGTCACATCTTTTTGGAAAATGTTCAAGATTCTGTTGAAACTCTGGGAAGTGATGACATCACGTGAGAGGGTTTGTAGAGCTTTGATTACTAGTTGATTATGACGATTGCAGTCTGGGAAACCTGCCATATGATGGAGCGGGTTCTTGGGTGGCATGACCTTGTATCCTTGAAGCAAGTAGAGCTGTGAATAGTATGGCATTTGGGGAAGAAGACAGGCATCTGGGTCTTAGGTTTGCAGTGACGTCCCTTAGTTTTCTTATCAGTCACCTAAGAAAGTGGTCCCTTCTCCCTGGATTGTCATGAAGAATTCATGAGAACCTGTATGAAGCATTGGCTTTGTGCCTGGCAGAGAATAGATAATCCGTAAATATCAGCAGTCACTGTTACTAATAGAACTGATTGGTATATCTTTTAGGGTTGAGTTTTTCTTCCCATCAAAACCTAACTATTAACATTTATGTTTTAGAGTTAAAAACTGCCTTTTAGTACTCACAGCATTATCCCACAATATAGCTTGTGCTGTTAGAAGCACAGTAGTATGTTTCTTTAAAAGAAGAAGGAATTGGGAAGTAACCAGAATAAGTTAAAATGAATGCGGCACTAACCATGTAGAGTTATAGTGGATAAAATGTAGAACTTTTTAATATCATAGGAGTAGAAAGATAATTTTAAAAAACAAGAACATGTATATATTTTTCTTGCAAAATAGTGTTAAAAAAGGCCCTGGCCAGTTAGCTCAGTGGTAGAGTATCAGCCCGGCATGGGAAAGTCCCAGGTTCGATTCCTGGCCAGGGCATACAGGAGAAGCGCCCATCTTCTTTACTCTTCCCCCCTCTTTCCTCTCTGTCTCTTTCTTCCCTTCCCACAGTTAAGGCTCCATTGGAGCAAAGTTGGCCCAGATACTGAGGATGGCTCCATGGCCTCCACCTCAGGTGCTAGAATGACTCTGGCTGCAATGGAGCAACGCCCCAGATAGGCAGAGCATTGCCCCCTAGTGGGCATGCTGGGTAGATCCTGATCGGGCACATGCTGGAGTCTGTCTGTCTGCCTCCCCACTTCTCACTTCAGAAAGAAAAATAGTGTTAAAAGATACTATCTCTTTTCTTTGCTCTTTTCCCCCCCTCCTTTTTCTTTTTTCCCTTCCCTTCCTTCCTTTCTTTCTCAGAAGGAAATGGCTTAAATGGGTTGGAGGTTTGGGCTTGAGGTTTTCTGTATGGAAGAGAGAGTCTTTGGATTATAACAGTGTTATGTGTGGGTTATGGCCGTGGGGTATTTTTTATTCAAGAAATGGTTTTACTCTTAGCCACCAAGGTCTGGATAATGGGTTCATTAACGATGCTTAATATTCATTTCTATCTGTTCTTGAGCTCTTAGGGGTGGTTACCAAATACCCTTAAAAGAATGATATACATTCTAGAGTAAGAGTCAAAGAAATGCAAACTCTGAGGTACAGTTGGATAATTTCACCAATTAAGATTCTTTGGTGCAAACAACAGACCTGAAGTCTGTCTCAGGAAATAAAAAGGGAATTTAGAGAAGGGATCCTGAGTACCTGTATTTCCCCATGTATAAGATGCTCTGATTATAAGACACACCTTAATTTGGGGGCCTGAAATTTAAAAAATATTGTATTACATAAAGTTATTGAACTCAAGTTTTAGTCATCATAAAAGTCATACAGCTCCTTATCATTGTCAAAACTCACATCTATTAACTGCTTGTCCTCATCTGAGTCTGATGACAAATCACTGTCTTCAACAATGAGCACAAAAACAAGTGCGAAAAAGCTGAAATTGCAAGTAAAATAAATCTACAAACACTGTATAAGACAAACCCAATTTTATATCCTAAATTTTCCAAAAAGGTGTGTTTTTTACATTGGGCAATAGAGTAGATGGGAAAATGGATAGTGACCTAAAGGGTGATTCTTTTTGTCTTTTCTTTTTCTTTTTTTTTTTTACAGGAACAGAGAGAGAGTCAGAGAGAGGGATAGATGGGGACAGACAGACAGGAACGGAGAGAGATGAAAAGCATCAATCATCAGTTTTTTGTTGCAATACCTTAGTTGTTCATTGATTGCTTTCTCATATGTGCCTTGACTGCGGGCCTTCAGCAGACCGAGTAACCCCTTGCTCGAGCCAGCGACCTTGGGTCCAAGCTGGCGAGCTTTCTGTTCAAGCCAGATGAGCCCGTGCTCAAGCTGGTGACATTGGGGTCTTGAACCTGGGTCTTCCGCACCCCAGTCCGATGCTCTATCCACTGTGCCACCACCTGGTCAGGCTGAAGGATGGTTCTTGACCCTAGATTTGGTACAGGCAGCTCTGGCATCCAGCCGTAGGATCTAAATATGTTTCATTATGCATGATTTTGTGCCACTTTGCTCAGGATTGGAAGTTGCAGTAAATGTCCAATGGCTGAAGCTTGTATTACCTGACTGCCCCTTGGAATGCATTGGGTGTGCCTGGCTTTATAACTCCACCCAGTCTGTAGAGTACATCTGGATGCTGAGTAGTTGAAAGAGTCTATCTATGAAATGTCCGCTACAGATGCAGTTTCCACTGAGCAACAACTGTTATTAACAACTGCTTCCATTTATCCTAATTCTGTAACTCTCAAGAATCCTGATATTCCAGTTTAGCAAGCTTCTTTTTATAGGATTGGGGGTTCTTCTTTGGCATAGCCAATTGCCATGTCTCTGGTGCTTCGGTGTCCAAACCTTTGACCTTCTCAGGTAGGCTACCAGCTCAGCAGCTGTTGACAAGTTCTTAGGAGGATGGAGATAATTTTCTTCCTAGTTTTCCTGTTCTCTATCTCTTCTGTGCCAGAAACAGCACAAAGAAAGACAACAAGAGCAAAGTGTCTTTAGTTGTAAGTCTACATTTGTAAGAACAAAACAAAACACAAGCCATAATGGTCTTTATGCACTGAGCTTGAGTTGGAGGATAGTTATCTTGGTCTTGTCCCTCTCATTTCTACATTTGAAAACTACTGTTAAAACACACATGCACACACACTGTGCCATCAATATATAGCTGTCATTGAGGTGATTTTTTTTTTCTCTAGCAAGGAAATCTGATCAGTGTCCCTGTAAGTCAACCCATGGATGGTGCCAAATGGGATTGTGTGGTTAATGGTTACAGTGGAGAAGCCTGTGTGGTGTTTCCCACACAGCTCTTTGAGGTGCTGCAAAGATACCTTTGACATTTTAATGTAGTGTCCATGCACATTGTAATTCAGAGAGCATTTTGCATAATGCTAGCCACATAAGAGGTGGTCAATAAATTCTCGTCACTGATTGATTGATATGGCCGCTGTAGTGCACAACTATTCGTCCTCCAAGACAAGGTGTAGGATCTAGCTGGTAATACAAGTTGCAAATTACCATCAGTTTTGCTAGTTCATTGCTTTGATTCTTTTCTTGGGGAGAAAATTGGGATTTAGTCGTAGCTACCGGTATAGGTGATTCTCAGAGTAAGAATACGAGGCAACTTGTAGAAGACACAGGTTCTGTTTACAGCGTCAGGTCCAAATAGCCCTATATTCTAAGGAAAATAGGCCAAACTCTAAACTGCAACAGAATTTCCTGCCCCTGTCCCCAGAGTGTTGTCAGTAACTTGTAGGGCATGGCTGTGGTTTTAGCAGTCCATCATCCATTTATCTTTCCTCATGATTTTTCTTCAGGTAGCTTGTTCTAATTTTCAGACATGAGTGTGTGAACCCACATTTTCAGGGACTGGACACTGATAAGTTTAAGCTAAGGAAATTGAAACTACTGGTGAAAAGGAGAAAGATGATTGGAGACCTAACTTCATGGAGGTTATTTTAATCCCCTACCTACACATGACTCTGGTAGCTCTCTTTTAGTTATAAATGGCAGAAATCCCAACATAACCGATTTGAGAGAAATGAAATATACTGACTCACAAATCTCAGAAGTTCTGGGGTAGTTGACTTCAGGCTCAGTTAAGTTTAGAGCTCAAATTAGAATTTAGTTTCTCTTTATTTCTTGATTTTGCTTTTGGTGCATTTGCTTCATTCTCATACAACGTTGCCCTTTTTGGTCACAGATGGCTGCCACCCATGGCACCAAACTTGTTAAGAGGAGTGAGTTTCCTTTTAGGAAGTCCTAGCAGTCTCATTGGCTCTGATTGGGTCACGTGTCCTTCACAGGATGATTCACTGTAGCCAAGGTGAATGTCAAATGTTAATTGGCTTGGGTCTGCATTATGTGCTCCGTGCCTAGAGTTTGGGGTTATAGTCCCCCTCAAACTACCTCCAAGTACATTTCCATTGGCATACTCTATATATGGCACCCCTTTTAATGCAACACATAAATAATAGGACATACTAAAACATTAACAGTGGCTGTCTCTTGGAGTGGCCTTGCAGGTGATTTAAACATTTTTTGTTTGTTTTTATTCTTTTTGTGGTTTCTATATTTTCATGTATGAGAGTGTCAAATTTTTGTAAGTAGAAAAAATTTCTTAATTGTAGTTATACCTTCATAGTAAAAGAACTCTAGTATTGCATTCTTAAAGAAAATAATTGTCCCTAGCTGGTTGGCTCAGTGGCAGAGTGTTGGCCCAGTGTCTGGATGTCCTGGGTTTGATTCCTAGTCAGGGCACACAGGAGAACCGACCATCTGCTTCTCCACCCATCCCCTCTCCCCATTCTCTTTTTCTCTCTCTCTCTTTCTCTTCCCCTCCCGCAGCCATTGCTCGATTGGTTCAAGCACATTGGCCCCAGGCACTGTGGATGGCTCCATGAAGCCTCTGTCTCAGGTGCTAAAAATAGCTCTGTGGCAAGCATGACCTGAGATATGCAGAGCATCGGCCCCAGACAGGGGTTACCTGGTAGGGGCATATGCAGAAGTCTGTCTCTCTATCTCCCCTCCTCTAACTTGAAAAAGAAGAAAATATTTAAAAACAAATAAACAAAAATATTAAAAATTTTTGTCCTACCTCTTTGAGTTTTTTCTTAGAAAATCTTTCTCTTTCAACATTAAAGATTCACCTATGCTCTATCATTTACATATTATTTCTCCAATCTGTTTGGAAGTTTTTTGGGTGCGTGGTATTAGATGAGATCTAATTTGATTTTCTCTTTTCCAATTGACAAATTATCAGACAATAGAGGTTAAAAAATTCCTTCCTTCCTCATTGATTTGGAAAGTTTACTTTCTTATGTTTAAAAAAAGAAAGAAAAGAAAAAGACAACCTGGTCAAAGTTCTTTTATATAAATTCACTCTTGTTGACCTTAAGTCAGCCAACTCCCCATGGGTAAAGGAGAGAGAAAGTAAAGGTGAAGACTTACAAAAACGGAAAAGAGCCGATGCTCCCCGCTTGTGGAGTTCTGTGGTCCTGTGGAGCAGTCCCATTTCTTCCTTCCCTAGGTCCTTCCTACTGCAACACCTGTTAATGTTGGAAAAAGTGGGCCAGTCAAACATGGGGAGCTATTTTCTAAATGCTCTGGAATAAACCATACACAGGCCTGCCAAATTCACAAGTTGACCCATGTGGCAAACTTTACAGATACAGAACTCTAAGGAAAATACTCATTACTATACAAAATAGTCCATGTTTGTGCATAAACAGGAATTTTATTGGAAATATGTTTTAATCATTCATATATGTACAGAGTATCTGTTTAATTTGGCCAATAAAGGTTTATATTTCAAAGCATAATCCTCATCATTTTGGAACAGTTTTTAGAATGGTTTTAAAATGGAAGATTGTAGTGTAATTCAGATACAAAATCTTATGAATGATTAAATAGACACTTTCCTAGAATCCCTCACAATAATGACCTTTGAACGAGGAAATTGCAGTGAACATATGTTGGTGATACAATCAGGGAGAATTTTTGAAGGCTTGGTAATCTTTTAGTTAGAACATTAAAATCATAGATGGAACTATCCCTAAAGTTATTTCAATTTTAGAAGTTCCATTGAGGTCAATAGGAATCTTCCTTGGGAAGGACTGCATTTTTAAAGATAATATTGAATATTCTGAACTTACCCATGTTAAGGAGACTGTGGAGACTGTGGGATTTTGCCAATAAAAGACTGTAGAATTTTGTTTCTTTCAAAGTCCTATTGCAGCGTGGCCATTCTAGTTCACCACCATCGTAGCTTAATTTTCTTAAATTACTTCTCATGAAAATATAAGTGCTATTTTTTTAGGACCAGTTCCATTCAATGTCATGTCTCCCTCTGTGGAAGATAAAATTTCCCTGAATGGGCTAGAGTTTTCTCTCTTGAGATTCGTGGGCTGAATGAGACCATCTGCATAGATATGTTTAGCATCTATTTAGATGTTTTTAGAGTCTGTTTAATTGATAATCAAGACTCAGGCCTGCTGATTAACAAATTGGTTTCTCTTTTAGTGAACTGTGTTTCCCACACTAAAAGGCAAAATTCCCTATACCAAACCCCAGAACTCTTAGAAATTCTATACTTGAAGTCAGCTGTCACATTGAATTTGGGTCTCTCTGATAGATACATGATACATGTCAGCTGGTCCCCCCACCCCAAACATTGGGAATTGGAACTAGAGTGACCACTTCACATCTCAGATAGGCATAGTGCAGTGAGTTCATGATCATATTTTATTTTGGCTTTGTGGTTGTGAACCTGAAATTGAGTCCAGGTATGGGGCTGGTAAAAATGGTTTTATAAACACTGCATTTTGCTTTGATCTCAGGCCCAGCTGCTCTGCCACAATTACTGCCTTCATGTCGGATTATCTCCTTGCTCCCCTGTTCTGTCGGCGGGGACACTGGAAATACTTTGGAGTCTGCTAATTCTTCTTCTTCTTTTTTTTTTTTTTTTTTTGCAGAGGTGCTTTGTGCTTCTGAAAACAAGGTCGCTGTGTTATGATTAACTGAAGATTATTTGTTGTAAATACTTATTTAAGAAAACAACTAATGCCACAAAAAATGCATTATTAGTTGGGTCAAGAATTATTGAATGTGTATCTATCTCTGCTTCACAATCAGAATATTTACTTGTTTTCTCCTTGTGAGCCAGAATTGTCATACTATCTGTAACCCTGGTGCAGAACTCAGGACCTTTATTTAACCTTTTGAGTAGTTTGGATATTCATGTACGTCCTCGTGCCTCCTGAGAGTACAATCGATTTATTTTAAAAATGTGTAAGACAACATGAAAAAAAAGCAAATGTATGTTCTTTTTGTTTCCATAAGTTGGTTATTAAACAAACATGATTTTAAGTTAATAAAACTGAAACTGGAACTAAATTTCATTTTTTGAAAAGAACAAAACACCTCACCCCCGGGGGTCAGCGAACATGAAAAAAACTCACTACTCAAAGGGTTAAGTACTTGTTGAAGGATTCAGGCAAATGACAGAGACCCAGATGAGAGATGGCACAAAGGGGCCCATTCTGGGCAGAGAAGGGGAGCCCATGTGATCCCTTAGGTGGGAAGAATCTTCCACTCTCAGGATATGTCAGGGTTAAGTTTGTTTTTGATGCCATGTAGTACCTTTAGAAAGTCACCTGTGAAGTTGCTCCTGTGACTGAGTGGTTGATGGGGAGGAGTGCCACAGACTCAGGATTTTCAAGGGGCCGCTGTCATCAGAGAGCTAGGCCAAAGGGTCGGCTATTTCAGGAAGTTCATAGAGACAGTGCACCCACAGAAGGAAGCCTGTTCTAGAATTTAAACCTGATCTCAGCAGCAGCAAGCTTCTTTCTGAAATAATTATCCAAGTGAATTGCACAGAGCTGGTGGAAAGAACAAATTCTTATTAATATGGAAGGAACTTCAGCTATTTATTTTCCTGTGAACACACCGAGCCTTGTCATGTTAGAAAGAACTGTGATACATTTCTAGTACAAAAATGACTCTTTATGCCACATTTAGTTATATGTTAAATGAAATGCAAATCTACTTTATTGTTAAAATAATTATATATTCCTTTTTAGAACACTGAAAATGTTTATCTATGCATAGGAACATGACATTAATTAATTTGGAAGGGATGGGGAAAAATGACATTATTTTAATAGTTGGTACTGAAGTTTTTTTTAGTGAGAAAACCATTTTTGTTTAGAAAATGATCTAGGGAATTGTGAAGCCTTGTAGGCAAGATCTGAAAGAAAATTGTTAAAGAAATAGATAAATGTGTATACGTAAAGAAGAAGGATAGTGGGAGAGGCGGGTGAAAGAGAGAAGAGATATGAGTAGGTGGAAGGAAGTGGATGGAGCAGACAACGTAGTGGGAGGAGGGACCCTATATAGAGCAAAGTCCAAGGAGAAATGCCCAGTGTTAGGTTGGCTGAGGGATATAACATAAAATAGTCTCAGTACGTGAATTTATGGTGTGTGTATAGCTGTATTTTAAAGCCATCAGTAAAGTCTATATACATCCTAGGGCATGTTTGGGGTTATCACAGTGTCTGAAATCCACGGTTGGGCAGGCACGGAGCTGAGGTGGAGTGGCACAAAGTAAAACCTCATGAAATGTGGAAGAAGTCTGGTGAATCCAAAGCAATGTTGAGGCACAAATCCCCTAGGATTTGAAGAATAATCGCTGGAGGGCACCAGGCTTTCTAGAGATCAGGAAAAAAGGAGCTGGAACCAATGTAATGAAAACCAGAATTGATGAGATGGCTGGGAGGGTGGGTGAGTAGCTATGAAGAAAGATGCCACCAACCGAAAGGCATTGCTCAATTTGCATAGAGTCCTTTGACCCACATTTTCCATCTTTCCAGGGCGGTGCTATAATTCTGGCCAACGTTATCACAAGAAGAATTAGGAACTTGAATTTAGACCTGATCTAAATTCAACCCAAGAGGGCAGTTTGAAGGAGGCTGCAGAGGCATCCTGGTTGAAAGGAAGGCCCTGTGCACGGATCCACTCAAACAGCCAGGCCCCACTGTGAATAGATATCACGTCCAAGCAGTGGACTCGTCTAATCCCACACATCTTGCCCTCTTTATTCAAGGGAGACAGTTTCCTCTGGGAGTTCTGTGTGTTATCCTACACCTGCCAGTTGTCCTCAGAAACTCCCCTCTGACTCTGTAGAGGGGACCAAGGTTGCAGTGCAATGTCCGTGAGTTGTGTTAATTAACTTGGGTTACTGTAAAAATAAAACCAGGTGTTCATTCGTTTTGGTCCCATTGCTCTATACTGCTGCAAAACATCAGTTTCCACAGTTTTCCTTCTCCAAGTTGCTGCATAGGCTTCTCACCGAACATCAAAAGACAGTGAGTGAGCTTACATTAAAATGCACATGTGAGGGATATTTCATAGCTGTTGGTGCGGATGCTTAATTGTATACATCTTGATTATCGTACCTAGGCCCATTTTATTCAGTTTTTTTTTTACTAATGTCGAAGTTCTTTGGTGCTTAACTGGTGCTAAAGAGGGTTCATTCCTCATAAAAGAAATGTAAATAGGTACTTGGCGTTGGATGATCTTTTTTGGTCTCGAACGTTATAGTTGTTTCACATGCCTTATTCCTATTATTTGGGCCCTTATTGTAATCTGCCTGTGTTTCCAGGGGCACCTGACACCTTTCTGAGAAACACAGTCAATACTACGTACACCCTGGCTGAATGGCAGTCAGCCAAGAAGGCAATGCTGTAATTATGTACATTAGAATCTCTTAGCCTAGCTCTTGGTTTACCAAGAATCTTGTGTTGAATCTTGACTATAGATGCTTTGAGACCACTAACGATGTCATTTCCTTGGGAACTTTGAATTACAAGCATCTCCTGGACGAAGATTTTAGTGGGTTGACTACTTAGTGGAAAAAACAGAATAGTGGAGTTGCTAAGAGCAAGACTCCTTGGATTCCAATGACTTGCTTGTAGCTTACTAATTGAACGACCTTGGAAAGTTACTCTGTTGTGCCTTGGTTCCCCAATTTATAAAATGGGAATCATAATAGTCCCATATCCTAAGTTTTTTTTTTTTTTTTTTTCTGAAGTGAGATGTGAGGAGGCAGAGAGACTCCCACATGCACCCGACCAGGATCCCCCTGGCATGCCCACCAGAGGGCAATGCTCTGCCCATCTGGGGCATCACTCTGTTGCAACTGGAGTCATTCTAGTGCCTGAGGATGAGGCCATGGAGCCGACCTCAGCTCCTTGGCCAACTTTGCTCCAGTGTGGGAGGGGAAGAGAGAGAGAGATAGAGAAAAAAGAGAAGGGGAAGGGTGGAGAAGCAGATGGGCACTTCTCCTGTGTGCCCTGGCCGGGAATTGAACCCAGGACTTCCACACACTGGGCCAATGCTCTACCACTGAGCCAAATGACCAGGGCCCCCTCTCCTAAGTTTGATGGGAAGATGGAATAAATTAATATCTGTACAGCTTTGAGAATAGCACATGACACATACCTGTCATAAAAACATTAGCTATTATTGTTATTATTAGTCATAAAATTCCTATGTGTTGAGTATGGTGTAAGTCAGGGCATGTCTCTGTCTTCCCCTTTTGTTCATGAAGTATATTCTCATTGTTTTTCTGGACAGTGACTTGCTGTGAAAACTGGAGATAGAAGTACACGTGTAGGGATGTCCCTGAGTGGCACTAAACAGCAATAGCCTTCATCCAGCTTCTAGAAGCATCCACATGCCCAGGACCAGGGCTGCTCTTGTGCTAACAGCAGAAAGGCCTAAACTTGTCCAGGATGTCACCCCCTGCGTCCATCATTCTTTGTCTAACTGCAGCCCGAGCGGGAACATTTATCCATTTTGATTAGAAGTCAAATCGATCGTCAGGCATACAGATTCCCTCAGGCTTGGTCCCACAGCTGCCCGAGGCTTACAGCAAAGGAAAATATTCTTTTCCTCCCTTTGTATCATTTCTTACTGAATCAGACTTCGGACGAAGAGTCTTTGGGTTCTAATGCTGGGCAGTATATCAAGAGCAGACACGCAGTGCTGTAACATCTGCGCCCACCTCCCTTCTTGAGATTAAGGATTCCACATCCACTGAATTATTTGTTGGGTTGTTTAATCACAGCTGAACTGCCGCATGATAATGCCCCAGTCATGGTTTCGGGGATGCAGTTTAGTGAGGTTTCAAGCATTCTTCCTGTTTATCATGGTTTTGACCATATAAAGAATAATCACAGGAAACTTCTCTGATGAGGCATGCGATTTTTTTTTTTATTGAGCACTTACTATATTTGAGGCTAATACAAAGTGCTCGAGATTGAGCAAGGTCCCTGCTTTCCTGTACTTCTGTTTCCTTGTGGAAAAAGAAAGATGCTGCCTGTTTTCTGTTTGCTGCTTCAGATCTGACATCGGTCCTTCTCAGCTCTAATATGAGTCCTGGGAGGCCAATTCGCATGGTTTATGTGAGAGGCCAGCAAACTATGGCCCATGGGCCAGATCGGGGTTGGCACCTATATTTGTACAGCCTATGAGCCAAGAATGATTTTTGTAGTTTTAAGTGGATGGGAAAAAAATCTAAAGAAAAATATTTTATGATATGGGAAAGTTATATAAAACTCAGATTTCAGTGTCTGTAAATAAAATCTTATTGGCACACAACCAGCCACACCCATTTGTATTCTGTCATTTATGGCTCCTTCCTGGCCTAACATAGCAAATCTATCTGAGGAGTTGCCAGAGACCCTATGGCTTACAAAGCCTGAAATGTTTACTCTCTGGTCCTTTACAGAAAAAGGTTGCTTAGCATCAGCCTTCATTCATAGATCCCTTGCCCTCTCTTGTTGAGCTTGGAAATTGGGGTACTGCTACTGAAGACCGGAGGGTACAAGACAAGAGAGCTGGG
The DNA here is from genome assembly GCA_037038555.1 of Rhynchonycteris naso. NCBI lineage: Eukaryota > Metazoa > Chordata > Mammalia > Chiroptera > Emballonuridae > Rhynchonycteris > Rhynchonycteris naso. Next base: position 56,333,434 of record CM073004.1, read on the forward strand.
GCATTTCTTCTCCAGCTTCCTGTTTGGGGTCTTTGTGGTGGGCTAGAACAGCTTCTGAAGGTCACAGCTCCTCCCAGGTAATCCTCGAAATACAGACTGTCACCTTCTCTACATGCCAGAGTCTGCCCCTCCCCGCCCCTGAGTCTGTCCCCTCCCCCTGCATGCTCAGGGCTGCTAATGTCCTCCTTGTTCCCAGGCCCTGGGGAAATCCCTGTGGTTTCCCCAAGCTCAGCCTCCACTTCTGGAAATAGGTCCCTTAGTTAGTGATCCTCCAACGGGCCCTGTTTGTTTGTAAATCTGTTTCCTGCTTGGACCCTAATGGCTAAAACAATAATAAAGAAATAAGTCAGTGATCAAGATAATTTTGATAGTGAAAATATAATGTTAAATGGAAAACAAATCAGGGTGATGTGATAAGCAGAGCGTGGATGGTCAGGGGGCCTCTTGTGGAAGTGAAGTTGGAATACTAAAAAAAAAAAAAGGGAAAGATCTAGGAAAATGGCACTGTGAGAAGAAACTGGTGTAAACTTATGAGTGTTTGAATCATTGAGAGGACAGTGAGTTATATGAATGAGAGACACAGGGACCAGGTTAGAGATGGCCTTACAGGTGTGTGGCAAAGGTTTTTGTTAGAAATGTAAATGGAGCTGTTTAAACAAGAGTAGCATAAATCTGATTTATGACTTTAAAAAGGTTGCTCTAGCTATTGTTTGGTGATAAGAGTGGCTGGACAAACACCGGTAGCAGGTGGTGGTGATTGTCATTAACGGTCAAATCTTCCAACCAGAAGGCCTGCCTGGGTGCTGTTCTAGTACCTTCCAGGGGAACTTTAGGAAAGTCACCACACTTCTGTCTGGAACTAAGGAATGCTAGACTTGGGACAATGATGATTGGAATTAGATTTCATTAAATATTGGTCCATTCTATGTGACTTTACATGGAGAGGATACTGCATTTCTTTTCTTTGTTTCTTTGGCGGATAATGTCTCATTTTCTGCATTTATAACTCTTTGTAAAGCTTTAAAGGCCATAAGCTACCTCCTCTTCAGATAGTAAATAATAAAAGCTAATATATATATATATATATATATATATATATATATATATATATATATATATATATATAATCTTTTTTGTGTGAGAGCAAAACAGGAAACAAGTTGCATTAGCATAAGCAGTTTGTGATTGTGTTTTGCTGGCACTAATTGGTTTAGATTGTGTTCCCTGTACGTCTCTGAATTGTTCCTTTGGGTTTCTTGGCTAAGGTACTATGGTTAACTTTTGTATTCTATTTCCAGTGTTTCAGCCACATGCACATACAGTCCACACCTTATAAAGGCTGATATTCATTTTCCATGCCTCAAGCTTCCCACCCCTAAACGTACACACATGCATACACACACTCACTTATAAGGGTGTTATAAAATTAAATCCTTGCTGTCATGTTGCAGTTGTCTCCAACATCCTGGAAGAGAGGGATGTCCGTTAACTGGGATTACCTTGTACGGTGGTTGGACTATTTTGTCACTTCCCGTCCTGCCCGTCTTTCACATGGCTCTGGGCATGTGTGTGCAAGAAATTTCACTCTTTTCTTATCCTTGTACTGCCTGGATGAGCAGTGTCAGCCCAGAAAAAAGCCTTTTTCAACACCTTGGGCAATTTGACCAGACTCTTCAACCACCTGCTTTGGTCCACTTAGAATTTTCTTCCCTTCCAATTCCTGGATTTCACTTAGTTTTGCCTGTGTCCTGTGGTACAGGGGTTGTAAGTTCTTTGGTAGGGGCTATACATTGTTTAAGATAGCAACGTAAGTCCCGTTCATTCATTTCTTTAGCAAATGCTTATTGGATACCTAATATGCAGCAGGTCCTGTGCTCGTGAATGGAGAGCCTTTGTCATCATGGAGCATGCGATACCATGGGGGGAGTTGGGCACCTAAGCCAGTAATTACAATTCAGTGTGATCAGTAAAATAGAATGATGGTGGTCATTATAGAAGCAGGAGAGTACAGTGGTTGACATCCCAGGTGCTAGAACCAGACAGCCTCATTTCAAATCCCAGTTTCACCTTTAATTATCTCTATGTTTCTGGGCAAACTTTTTTTTTTTTTAACATGGACAGAGAGAGAGTCAGAGAGAGGGATAGATAGGGACAGACAGACAGAAAATGAAGAGAGGTAAGACGCATCAATCATTAGTTTTTTGTTGCCGTCGCAACACCATAGTTGTTCATTCATTGATTGCTTTCTCACATGTGCCTTGACTGCAGGCCTTCAGCAGACTGAGCAACCCCTTGCTGGAGCCAGCGACCTTGGGTCCAAGCTGACGAGCTTTTGCTCAAGCCAGATGGGCCCGCGCTCAAGCTGGCGACCTTGCAGTCTTGAACCTCGGTCCTCTGCATCCCAGTTCAATGCTCTATCCACTGCGCTACCGCATGGTCAGCCTGGGCAAACTTCTTAAACTCTCTATGCCCTATGTTGCTTACCTGGAAAAATGAGATGCTGTAAAGGTTAGGAGAGCTGATCTAACAAAACAGCTGTAATGACGCCTGAGATATAGCAAGTGGCAAGTAACCTTTATCTATTATTCTTAATATCCGCTCATAATCCTCACAGGGTTAAAGTTTGAAGAGAAAGACAGAACCTAATGCAGGGTAGTTACCACTCGACATCTGGAGATTTGTTCAGAACAGTTAATAAGAAGCCAAGTTCTGGTTCGTGAGATTATTTTTATTAACTAAAACAGGATCAAACCCCTAAAGATACTTTCAAAATATTTCCCCCCTCGAATTCATGTTTTATATCCAAACCTTCTGTATCTGGTTTGCTCTGTTATGAGAAGGAGAAATGAATCTTTTCTGTTTACTAATAGAGCCGGTTGCACTAATGCTAGGGCACATTTTTCATCATGTAATCCTGGACTTCATGCCTACCTCTTTTTACATGGGCTGTCTTCCTCTGGGCTTTCTAAGGAACTAGGCGAGCATAAGAACTGGCTCTATTGGTTCTTATTCCCATCCTTCAGTGTTGAGCCTCCTAAGTGGCATCTGCAGGGAGAGCCTCCAGAAACCCCTTTGTAAGTGTGAAGTTCAGAAAGCATAAGCATCAGGCACCAAAATGTCAGCCGCCTTCCCGCCGCCAGTCACTCTGTCTTTCAAACATTTTGCTGAAATGATTACCCCTGCAAAGCTCTTGTTGACGCGTCCTTTCCCTTGGCATCTTGAGGGATTGTGTCTGAAACACCTTTGCATCCTCATTAACGAGCGCATATTAGCCGTTCAATCATTGTTTGTTGAATAAACAGGTGAATAAATGATCTTGATGTCTGGGTCTGTCATAAATTATGTTGAGCTCCCAAATACCTAAAGAATGGACTTTTTTCCTTCCTGGCTCTGTATCTTATTTATAGGCACAAAATGATACTATTTTACCCCTCAGGCAGGACGGCTGAGTGCAGCTGTGGGGTTCTGGCGTCGGTTGCGTAGAAGCATCTCGACTAGAAGACACTGGGATTCAGCCCATGTGCTGTTCACCTGGCAGCCCCTGCGAGGGGCTCTCTCTAATCAAAGGCAGGGCTGTCTCTCTCTCCTTGGCACAGCAGTGCACTGGCCAGTCTAAGTGTCCAGGAGCTTTTGTCCCCCACAGACAGGCACCATGTGCCCACTCTCCTGCTCAGAGGGACGTCTTTATCTCATTTGTGTACAGGCACCATATATAGTCTAGTGGTGGCCCTGGCAGGAAATTCAGCCATCCATCATTGTGTTCCATGATCACCAAAAGCCGACAGGGACTAGAAAGAGTAAATAAATGCCCTATTCCATTAAGCCAGCTGTCCAAATGTAGGTCTATCATAATGTAGTACAAAAACCAGCTTCTTCCTCTCTGTCACCCAGCTGCGTGATCAGCTCTCCTGTCCAGAGCGGTCTGCTGTTATTTTCAGGTGGTTTCATAATCACACGGATAACTCATTGCCGCCCTTTTCGCTCTGCCAGCATATTGACTTGAAAAGCATCTCTTACTAATGACGAATTTTTGTTTAGCACTCTCTGTACACAGGTGAGCTGTAAGGAATTTAAAATCAAAGGCCCCACGTAATCCCTGATTGCCCTCTCGACTAAGAGCTTTCATTCCATGCCCGCATTGAATCTGTTGCGAGAACTGCTAACGATTTGGAAAAATGGATCGCTTATGTCTTTTCCCCGCACATCTCCTGTTTGGCTGTGCTAATGACTAATGGATGGGCTGGAGAGCAGGAGGCTGCACATCCGCCACGCCCTCAACGGGCTCCCGCTGGGATGTGGAGAGTACTAAGGCGCAGCAGAACTGAACCCTGCCTCCCCCGGGGGCCTGTCCAGCCCATGGGGCGGTGACTTCCGTGCAACTAACCTTGCTTGTTTCTTGGCTGGTGGTGAGATTTCAAGTGCACTTTTCTGTTTCGAAGAGTGGACAGGTTGTAAGGTTCCTGAGGGTCACCCGAATGGAAGGAGGAGTCTGGTGCAGCCAGGGAGGGCGTGGTGGAGGTGAGGGTAGGCAGGTGAGCGCTAGCTCCTAAACGGAGTGGTATCCAACCCTCCCCACAGAATTTCCAGACAGTCTAGTATTTTCGAAGGAAACTGGAAAAGCTAGTTTGTAATGTGAAACCCAATGGATTTTTAAATGTGGGCTCATTTCTTTGTAAACAAGATGGGACAAATAAAGCACTTCAACCATGGGATTCAGCTCTGCTGAGACCTTGTGCATCAGTGCAGGTGTGCGCAGAGCACAGGCCTGGACTGTCCTGTTTTAGAGTGAGTCCCACGAGGCCACCTACCACCACCGGGGAGGGGCGGTCGTAGCGTTGGGAGGCTGAAGCATGTGGCTAAGGATTGAGGGAGGAGGCTTACCTATGAGGAGAGGTGTGATGACAGAAGGGGCAGGGATGCTTGCCCATGGAACAGTCCCAGCATCTTTCTTAGGACCCTGGCCCTGTGCTCTGATGTATATAGTCCCAGGTGTGGCCCAGTCAGCTAAGAGCTGGCCATTCCCAACCCCTGAGGAACAGGGGGCCCTGAGTATCAGGCGGGTGCTCCAGAGAGACGGGACATTAGGAGGTATGCAGAGATGTGTGTCTGAACAACACTTATACATGCATTCATAAATATAAAAAGATCATACTATATGCGCGCGCGCATGTGTGTGTGTGTGTGTGTGTATGATTTATTTTAAGGAATTGACTCATACAGTTGGTGAGCTGGCCAGTCTGAAATCTGTAGGGCAAGCCAGGAGTATGGAAATTTAGGCAGGATTCTTGTGTTACAGTTTTGAGGCAGAATTTTATTTCTGGGAAGCCTCTGTTTTTGCTTCGAAGGCCTTCAATTGATTGGATGAAGCCTACTCACATCATCCAGGGTAATTTCTTTTATAGTCACCTAGTTGAAGATTTTAACCACATCGTCTTCATACCTTCACAGCAACATCAAATTAGTGTTTGATTAAATAACCGGGTACTATATAGTTCAGCCACCTTGACACAAAAAACGCATCCCATTCAGGGTTTGTTGTCATGGTGCTGGGAGGAGGGGAAGCATGACGCTAGGGAAGGTGGAAAAATTCTTTCAGAATTATGCTCAGTAAAGCACTCAGCACCGGGCCCCATGCACTTCATAAACATTGCATTTGAATGGGTTTAATTCTAACCTCAGCCATTCAAGACTCCCTCACACAGGATCCTTCCCAAATCCGAGACCTAATTTTGTGTTCACAACATTGAACCATCCCTCACTGTGGAAGCTCCAGACCCTTCACAAGTCAGCTTCACAGGTCGAGTCGGCTCCACTGCTCTTTGTGTGGGTCCTCCAGCTCATCTCCCTGCATTTCCCAGGCTCGCTCTCTCCATTTGTAAATTGAGGACAATTCTGTCTTCTGAAGTTCTTCTAAGGGTGAGAAAAGGCTGTGCTATTATGAACATATAAAAAAATCTAAATGCATTTCTGAGTATCTGCTTCTCAAAAGTGTTCTAATATTAGTAGTTTGTTAGATTAAAATAATAACACCAACTATTGTACTCAGTAGAATTGGTAAAGTGTGAGCATGTAGCAGCCTCCTCTCCCGGAACATAAAGAGCTATTTTCATTTTGATAACTAGCTCACCAGACACTTTCTAGGGGAACCCTGGGCCTCCTCTAGCCAGGTGTATGGTAACTGGGGCCACTCCTTGGGTATGGCCTGGGCCTGACACTATGCTGAGGTCTCACACAGATTATTCAACCTGCTTCTCATGGCAATGGTGAGGCGACTATCACTATCCCCATTTCCCAGATGAAGAAAGTGAAGGGCAGAGACGTTAAGGTGAACTTACCTGCGGTATGCAAGCAGCAGAGCCCAGATTCAAACCCCGGGCATGGTGTGCTGTCTGTTGACTAGAGATCTGGACATGAAGCGGTAAATGAGACCAGCTACCAGGAGTGGTGAGGAGAGTATTTGCTTGCGACAGCCCTGTAACCAAGTAGAATCCGGTCCGGAGTACCAGCCTGAACACCGAAACTCTCTGCTGCCCCTCAGCTAGCCAGCTCAGGGCTGCTTTGGATGGTCGTGCCGGGTGTGCCCTGCCCAAGGCTCCTGATCCCGGGCAAGTGGGGTCTGCCATCTAACATGTGCTTCTCTGTGACCAGAGGCCCCTGCAGAACTGTGCGGGCCCAGAGACGTGCCCTTTCATCACTCACGGAGGTCCTTAGTAGAGCTGTGGTCCTGTCCAGCCTTGCAAATTCTTTCCTTCCTTTCTCCAAGTCCCTCACTCACGCAATTGAACACGTTCTCCTTATTTCTTTCTAAACATTTGAATTTTGCCAATTTTATGGGCCGTTTCATTGTGCGAATTCTTCTGGCCTCCTGGTTCACGGTGTTGTGATCCTGAGTCCCACCCCACACCATTTCTTTCATTCATTCAACCATCCGCCAACACATGTCTCTTAAACGTTTACTGTGTGCCTAGTACTGGTCTAGTTACTGGAATTAGAATAAGGGTGTACATTCAGAGGTGAGTGAGAAAGAGTTTTAGGAATCAAGAAATTCAATTCAAGGAAGGAAAATAAGATAAAAAATAATCTATAATGATAATAAATTTGTATTGCATGCTCAATATATGTCGAGTGTGTCCTAAGTGCTTTATTTGCATTAACTTCCTTAAACCTTCTAGTAATTTTAGGAGCGTTGACATGATTCATATTCCCAGTTTAGATTAGACTAAACCATGTGGAATAGTTGTTGCAGTTGATGTACGTCAAACAGTTGTAGAAGTTGCCTGACTAGGCAGTGGCATAGTGGGTAGAGCGTTGGCCTGGGACGCTGGGACCCAGGTTTGAAACCCTGAGGTCGAACCCCTGGCTTGAGCAAGGGGTTGCTGGCTCAGCTGAGGCCCCCACCTTCCCGTCAAGACACATATTAGGGAAGAATCAATGAACAACTAAAAGTGCCTCAACAAAGAATGAATGCTTCTCATTTTGCTCCCTTCCTGCCTGTCTATTCCTGTCTTTCTGTCCCTGATTGTCTGTCTGTCTCTCGGCAAACACCCCCCCACCCCCCCCACACACACATAAAGTTGTAGAATGGAACTTTAATATAGTGTAGCTTAAGAAGTGTGGACCCTTTATACAGTTACATCTTGAAGCCGCTCACATAGTGAGTGGTGGAGTAAAGGTCTGAACCCAGCTGACCCTGCGTTGTACTAAGCAGCCTGGTAACTGGGTGTTAGTGCTCCAGGTGGGAGGAGCTGCTCACTCTGCCCGGAGGACTCGGGGAAGACTTTTCTAAGGTGGGCCCTGTGCTCTTATTTACCATTCCTTTATTTTGCAGACTGGAACCACTACTATGTTCTAGGTTGATCAAGGGCAGACCTCATTAGTTACTTATCTCTGATACCATAGCATCTGGTTTGGAACTTGAGTCTTAAGAAGGACTCCAAAATTTTTTTTTGTTAGATTAGTGCTTTTTACACCATTGTGTCTAAGGGTTTTGAGAGAGAAATATGTGCAGAAAGAAGTAGAAAAGGTTGAGGATAAGAATTCAGGAGGAGGGAGAGAAGAATATTCAAGAATAAACTAAAATCAAGGTAAGTAAAGGTTTCTCTTCATACTAACAAATAATAATAAATAATTAAAAACATTTTAATAAAAAATCTGAACTACAAGTTTCTGTATATAGTTGAGAATTGGATGTTTAGAGCATAAAAAAAAAAAAAAAACAAGTGGATTTGATTTAAAGGAATAAAATTTGGCCCTGTCTGGTTGGCTCAGTGGTAGAGCATCCACCTGGCATGTGGATATTCTGGGTTCAATTCTTCGTCAGGGCACACAGGAGTGACTATCTGCTTTTCCACCCCTCTCCTTCTCCTTTCTCTTTTTCTATCTCTCTCTTCCTCTCCCATAGCCATGGCTCAGTTGGAGCAGGTTGGCCCCAGGCACTGAGAATGGCTCCATGGCCTCACCTCAGGCACTAAAATAGCTTGGTTGCTGAGCAACCCAAGATGGGCAGAGCATCGCCCCCTAGAGGACTTGCTGGATGGATCCCAGTCAGAGCGCATGCAGGAGTCTGTCACTCTGCATCCCTGCTTCTCACTTAAGAAAAAATAAAAGAATAAAATTTTTATGACAGAGCTTTATATACCTTTTAATCTTTTTATGTGTTCTATTCCAACATTGCCACAATGATGTATCTTTAATGCTTACTGCCTTTATGATGCAGGGGTCAACCAGTAGAAAAAGTCTAGAAAGGTGTTTGGGGTCTAAGTTGTATTACTCTTTGTTAGAGCTGAGAAAATACAGGTTTTTAAAAGAGGGATAGGTAGAGATAAGAGCAGAAATGGAAGGTTTAAACACATTTTCATAAATTTACTTTAAATATTTGGGGTAGACGCCTCTTTATTGACACATAGTGAGTGTGTTCTCCAAGTAGAACATCTTTATATACAGGGGTGGGCAAAAGTGGCTTTTCAGTTGTTCTCATGAAAAAGACATGCAGATTATGATTTTTATAGTAGCTTTATTAACTCTGTGTTTCACGTACTCACAATTGTAAACCCACTTTTGCCCACTCTTGTACATGTACTGTTAAATCCATTGATAATATGTATACTTGCTCATTATAACAATCTAAATCTGCTAATTATGGAGTACTTTGTGTTGGTGACAGGATTTTATACTCTGCCTTCTGGCACACTCCTACTTTTCTTGCCAACCTTGGGGACACAATGGAATGACTAAAACTTGCTGTAAAATTTATGAGATGGTCTTGTTTTTATGATAAAAGATTCACCCTTCAATACACCCTCTGGTAAATTTTAAATTTTACTCAAATTAGGTTAAATCACAGCAGACAACTAAAAAATATGTTATTCTCTTTAAATTCAATTCTAAGCAACTTACTAAGATGCATCAAGTCCCCATCACTGTTTGCAATTTCCCAAGCTTGAAATAGCCCATTAAGTGGGCAGATTGCCACTGGTATGTGTTTCTCAAGTGGGATGAGGGGAATTCCCCCATAACCTACCCCCCACCCCCGCCGTCTGGGACATTTTTGGTTTTCTCAACTGCAAGAGTTTGATGCAAGACTGCTGATGGAATACGGACTGCTAATCTAAACATCATACAATGAACCCAATAGTCTCCCACAACAAAGAATTGGCCAGCCAAACATCAGTAACTCTGGCGTTGAGAAACCCAGATTATATATATATATATATTCTATATAATGATATATCATCTATATAATAAATAGACAAAAACTGATATTAGATGTGTATACATCAGGACTTTAACATTTCACGGATGGAAGAACATATAGGAAAAGTCTAGTTTACTTAGGCTAGCTGTAGGTTACTTGCTTTTGATCATCGTATGACAGTATGCAAACATCACTTAATTTTTAAAAACTGACAAATATACTCACTTGTTTGAAAGCATATTAGCCTTTTTGGTCATTTTTTAATCTAAAGAGTTGAACTCTATACTTAAAATTCTACTCTTTGAACTCATGAACGAAGAATTTAAATTACATATATATTTTTTTCCAGAGTCAATAAATTTGTCATAATCTTTAGAATCTTCATAAAATTCTGAGAAGCCTTTCTGAACCACCCATTCTAGTTTCTGGACAAGAAGCATTTGGGGACAGTTTCCACTTCTTGTTTAAAACTTTTCCTTGGGATTCTTTTCAGCTACATGAGCTTCCTCATCCATTTCCAACATGGCTGAAGTGGCCTTATTTTCTATGTGTGAAGGGATTATTTTGCTGGAAGTATCTTCATCTTCTTCCAGTTGGCAATGCCTGTAATTCCCAGGGTCTCACACATAGTGTGTTTATGGTGCACTTAGTCATGGACTTGTCTTTGTTTTCAGAGTGTGATCAGGGAATCACTTGGACACACCCCACCACAGCCTTCTCCAGAGACCCACACACTTTGTCTCTAGTTTTAGCACTCTCAAGGCCTGCAGCCAGAATGATTATATGAAGTTACCCTCACTGCTCTGCACCTTATATGCACCAATGGTGACCTTGCCCTTCCCAGAGCTTTACATACTGAGTGTTTGGAACCTGTGGGGTAGCAACTGATCGGTACAATATGCTAAGCTACTCCATCAGGTCATCTCTCACACTGTTTGGGGGAGGTGTGGAAATTAGAGTGACTGTCACACCCTCTTTTAACAGGCATCTGAAAACGTCTGTCTCTGCTGGTGACATCTAGTCATTTTTTCGTGTTTGTGTATGTTCCAACTATTCCTACCCTGGGTTATTAGGAATTTCTAAGCCTAGGGTCCTCAGTACCTTCTCATTTTCATGTCTAGGTCAGTTGGAGACCTTTTATCATTGAAAAATTTACCAAACACGCTCCTGCTGAACAGAGACCCCTAGCTAGGCACAGACCCTTGCTTTGACATTTTATTATTATTTAAAAAATTTTTAATTTAACTTATTTAAACTAATACAACTCAATAGTTTACCCATTTCTCCTACTGTCCGCTCCCTGCCTCTTACTACCATCAAGTTACTATGATGTTTTAAAAACACTTAATGTTTACTGTTTCTTCAGAATTCATAAGGAATATGTGTATATGCTAAAGAAAGATTACAAAAATGTAAAGATCGAAAATTAGTTTTATATATAATTTACATTTTTTTTACCATTTACTGTTAAAATTTAAAGCACATTCTATGTATGTTTGTGCATAAAAGGAGGTGGGTTTTTAACAAAACAACAAAGAAAGCATACTGTTATTTAACTAATTTTACTTAAAATATAAGTTATTTACCCATATCCTTATATAGTTTGGGCAACTTTTTTTTTTTTTTTTTTTAGTCAGAGAAAGGGATAGACAGGGACAGACAGATAGGAACAGAGAGGGGTGAGAAGCATCAATCATTAGTTTTTCGTTGTCGTTGCGACACCATAGTTGTTCATTGATTACTTTCTCACATGTGCCTTGACCGCGGGCCTTCAGCAGACCGAGCCACCCCTTGCTGGAGCCAGCGACCTTGGCTCCAAGCTGGCGAGCTTTTTGCTCAAGCCAGATGGGCCCACGCTCAAGCTGGCGACCTCGGGGTCTTGAACCTGGGTCTTCTGCATCCCAGTCCGACGCTCTATCCACTGTGCCACCGCCTGGTCAGGCTTGGACAATATTTTTAATGACTGCATAATATTTTAATGGCTAGCTGGACCATAGCATACATATACATATGAACACACACCCATACATGTTTATTTCTTTACTGGTCACTTTGGTTCAATGTTGTCATTTGGTTCACTCTGCACTGTGGCAAGCACCAACGTGTATGTGCACATCTCTGCTTGCTTATGTCAGAGGGTAAAATCTTAGACATAGAATTTGCTAGTGAATGTTTTTAAGGTTGTTGGTGCATGTTGCCAAACAACCTTAAAACTTTGAAAAATGTTTGCCCCTAATTTTTCTATTCTGAATGGCTAAAACTTCCAGCATTCATCCTTGATATTTTATCTTTCTTTCAATGGGGATTTTCTTCTCTGTCACCATTAAAGATATTATATTATGGAAGTGTTTGCTATTTCATATTTTTCAGAAAGTATTTTAATTAGGAAGGGATGCTGGATGTTAGCAGATGTCTTCGGGCATCTCTCTGTGTTCTCATATAATTTCTCTTATTCAGTTTATCAGCATGAGGGATTAGATTGACGTTGGGCCATTCTTGCCTTCCTTGCTCCTTGGGCTTTTATGGGTTCCCCTAGTAAAGGGTGAGTGGGTCTCCTGTGTGAGAATGGAGGTTAAGGAGATGCTCTATGGCTCTTGGCCTGTTATGAAGGGCCATGTGCGTTGTCCTTCCACAGCCAACTTTTGTCATGGCTCTTTGTCCACAATTTCAATAATGTTGTCTGGAGTGCGTTTCCTATCAAGGAGAGCTGTGGCTTCTGATGCTGTTGATATCAGGAAAGATGACTTGACTTTAAGTCAGGTTTCTGATCTTTCTTGAGACTCTCCTATGCTACTTTCTTCTGGAAACCTCAAATTAGAGAGGCGCTGATGAGACATTTTATCATTGTCTTGAAAACTGGTTACACTACACTTCTTTAGCAGGTAGGGGAGTTAATGTGAGGTTTTGATATCTTCTTTTAGTTCATATGAGATCATTTATTGGCAACTATACTTTCAGTGTTGGAGACTTGGAACAATTGCTCCATTTAAAGGTTGAGGATGTATTCATTTTCATCACTGTTTAAGAGATTGACTTTATAAGCTCACCCTTATAGCACGTACACCCTACTACACATGGGTAGGGCTTTCTAAGAAGGAGGTAAAGGACGTAAATTTAATGTGCAGTTCTAAACATGTGTTGGATAACCAAAAATAAAATGCCTTCTAAAAGTATATGTTTTTAGTTTTGACTGATGTGAAAATAATTTAAAACTAACATAGCTGAGTAGAACCATTGGTTTAATGCAATGAATGTGGCATCATTCTGATGCCAGCATTAGCTGAAAAATTTGAATTTTAGTCATTCCAATTACTTAAATCCCTGATGTTGGAGATAATTTTCTGAAAATTACTAGATTAAGTTTTACATAATTCACCTTTTTAAAAGTATGTAAAGAATTAAATTATTTATTTTAATATTTTATTGATTGGTTTAACAAGGAAAGGAGAGAGAGAGAGAGAGAGAGAGAGAGTGAGAGGAACATCAATTTATTGTTGTGCTTATTTATGCATTCATTGGTTGATTCTTGTATATGCCCAGACCAGGGATTGAACCTACCAACCTTGGTGTATTGGGACTATGTTCTAATCAATTGAGCTACTCACACAGGGCTCAGAATTATCTTTTTAAGTCACCATTTTTAGAGCTTTTTGTATACTAGACACGGTACAGTAGTGCATTTTAGACCAGGTTCATGGCAGAGATTTGGTATTCAAAATTGTAATATGTCCAAAGCTGTCAGTATTCTTATACATCTCCCTAAATTTGCACAAATATGTGTAGAGATCTTGTGAGTGCATGTTATGAACTTCTAGATGTATGTTCCTTTGCAGTGAAAATAATATATAATTTGAAACCTTATGATGTATCAAACACAGGAGCCCAAAGTCATTGTGATTTAATGAAAATCTGAGTGTTTTGAACAACTGCAGAATATGTCGAGCTGTGGAAATTATCAAGCAAAGTATTATCTGAAAAAGTGTGTGAAGATAGGAGGGAAAACAGATTGCTAGATGTTGACAGTGAATGCCAGGTTTCAACAGTTAGCTATACCAAAGCCATTTATTTGCAGCAATTCTCAGTGGGGTTGATCACACTTGTAATCCTTGAGAATCCATGTTTCAGAGCTACTCTACACATGAAAAAAATCATTCACAGAGTACTCATTTTCACTCATAAGCATTAAGCGATACAATAATGGATTGATAACCTCATTTTGAAAAAACTTGAAAAGTGGATATTTTGATTGAAATATAACCAGCGGCTGTTTCAACATTTCTTAAGGTAATAATCTCATGTAATTGTAGCATCCTCAGTGTGATACTGTGGAAATGGCAGATTGAATACAGCCTTGCTTTTCTATGTTTATTGAACACATTGCTGTGAAGCTATATGTAAATCATATTTAAAAATCAATTGACTCATTTTAGATATATTAGAGGATCTCTGTGTGAAAGAATCCATTTGGGAAAGACTTTATAGACTCATGTGTCATCTCCTAGTTTATAGCATTTAAATATGGATTTTCTCAGACTTGTTTAAAGTGTGCCTTGTAGTTAATCATTCTGACATCCTAACGTAACTTAGCCACGTGGTCATTGCAGAATTTTGGAGAGGATATTAGCCACGTGATCATTGCAGAATTTTGGAGAGGATAGGATGTAAACATGAAGCTGAATGTGGAGTTAATAACAAAGAGAGAAAACAGATTCTTTTTTTTTTTTAATTTATTTTATTTTTATTTTATCCATTTTAGAGAGGAGACACAGAGTGAGAGAGAGAGAGAGAGAGAGAGAGAGAGAGAGAGAGAGAGAGAAAGAGAGAAAGGGGGGAGGAGCTGGAAGCATCAACTCCCATATGTGCCTTGACCGGACCAGTGCAGGGTTTTGAACTGGCGACCTCAGTGTTTCCAGGTCGACGCTTTATCCACTGCGTCACCACAGGTCAGGCCGAGAGAAAACAGATTCTTGCATGTGCATTTTATTTTTATTTTTTTAAAGGTTACATATAAGCAGTTCTTAAAATTATACAGATGTGCAAGATTCACAAGGAACAACAGCAGTAGTTTTTCTGTCTCTTCTCTCAGCCCAGTTTCCACTTTCCAGAGTCAACTTCTTTTCAGCTTTTAGAGCTCCTACTCCTGAGATTTACCACCATGTTTACAAAAAAACATGCTTACACTGCCATTTCTTGATTTGGAGGGGGGTTGATATTATCTTTTAGTGTTTTCCTTTGAAGAATAAGGACTTAGCTCTTTCTCTAATCCTGACTAAATTAGACACCTCCCTTGTTCTAGGTGTAGCATAATGTTTTTAAGAACCAATGTTTAGTTTTATAATATTTGATTATGTAACTGTGATAGGCTATTAAATTCTGTTTCATCCAGGATTCCTTGTACCAAAAGATATACAATTCCAAAGTGAGTTGCAAAACCCAGATGAATGAGAACTAGCTGCTTGAACAATGATAGAGAAAGAGAATTTGCTGTGTTGGAAATATTTCTGAGAGAAATTAAAGGTCAAATAGAGTGGCGTAGTGGTACAAGGACTGTACTGGTGTGTCTGGTGAATATACGTGGGGCCCAGTAGGAGGGCTCACCTGGATCCACTGTAACTTCTGTTCAAGATGATCTGCGTGTGTGAGAGAGAGGTGAGATATGATGAGTATGAAGTAGTAGAGGTGGTCTGGGGGATCAAATTGTTTTTGACTTTGGGCCATTCCTTTATTCTCTTTCTTACCCACATATTTCATTGGTATACATTGTTCCCAAATCTAATATAAATTCTCTTACAGAGGGGGTTCCCCACTGCTGTCATACTTCTTCTGCTTTGCTAATCTCACCTGATCCCCAACTTTCAACATTTAATTCTTTTTATCCTCTTCTTTGTCTTTATTGGTTCTAAATTATTTTTTCTACTGTTATGGATTCTGGGGATTCGAGTCAGAGTGGTGGTAAACCATGTGTTCAATGTACAGCAATTAGCTGGAATCTCAAAAATTATTTGAACCTAAAGGTGTATTATGCTAGTATCTGTAGGATAAGAAGGCAAATAATTAATTAACTCCTTTGCAGAAACAGAAATATATATTTAAATATTTGTACTTTACTTGTTTTGTATTTCTAACCTTGAGCCAGCTGTTTCATTCTTCCTGAAGGTGGAAGGAAAGTTCAATGATCATAGCCAGAATGGATGACATTGTTTCTCAAGATGGTGCTCCCCTGGATAGTGGCCATTGTGAAGTCATGTCACATATTCCACGTGTACAGATTCTGCACTGGTTCAAAGGAAAATGAGTTTTGTCCAATAGGGTCCCACATCCTCCCTCCCTCAAAGATTTTTGGAAAAATACAAATTACAAAGAAAAACTACAAGAACGATTCTTGGCTTTTGTGCTTTTAAGGACTCAAGTGTTGAGAATTTTAAGAAGAATTTAGAGATTTTTTGAAGACTACTTTGTCTATATTTTATTTTTGCCCTAAATTCTGATTTTTGACTCTGTGTCAGATGAGAATCCACTATAATTGTTCAACCCCACTGTAAAGAACCAAAATATATTTTTGGCTGTGTGGTATCATGGGAAAAGTTGACTCTTATAATTCATATAACCTTGGATTCAAATTCAAGTTGTACCTTAGTGGATATGTTAACTTTTTTCATCTGGTTCTCTTCCTTCCAGAGTGATTACAGTTATAAGCTGCTTAATAGATACATTTTAATAGTTAATATTAGACACTACTTTAATCATAATGAAGTGCTTTGTATATAGTAGATACTTAAAAGATTAATTTGTTGGACCAACAGATGAAAATTTCCTTACTATTTTTCATAGATCAGGTAGCTTATTATTTTTAGGATTTAAGGCCCAAGAATATTATCTCACATTTATTGAATCCTTATTACGTTACATTGTTCTAAGTTCTTTATGTGTATTGACTTACTTAATTCTCAGAAATTCTGTGAGTCAGCTACAATTGTTCTTTCTGTTTTGTAGATATGTAAAGTGAGGTTCAGATAGGTTAATTAACTTACCCAAGGTCATAGAACTGCTAAGTGGTAGAGCTGGGAGTTGAACCCAGAATAATGATAACATTTTTTTTAGCCTGATTTAGAAAAGAAGGAGTCTACCTTTTTTTTTTTTTTTTTGTATTTTGACCTTCCAGATAATTTATTTTTGCTTCTCATATCAGCATACTGGAAAAATCATAGGAAAATTCTTTTGGGAGAATGTGAAATATTATATATAGGTTGCATTTTGGGGATTATGAATGAAGGAAACCTAACAAAACTTGTTTATGCAAAAAAAGGGTGATTTATTGGAATCCAAAGAATGGTTTACTCACCAAACTGTAGAAAGGGCACAAATGCAGATGAGCTCGGGAACAGCTGACCCCAAGGAATTGAATCCCACTAAGATTTTCATTCATGTGTCATTTGTGCCTCTCTGTGTGTGTTGACTCTTGCCTTTCACATGTAGACACGCTTTCTATTCATTGCAAAAACTATTTGTGTTGATGATCCAAGTTTAACATCTCAGGTAACCTTAGCCATGTGAGAGGGTTGACTTTCTTTCTCTGATTTGAAAATATCCCAGGAAGGAACTTGAGTCAGGACCTTACTCTTGAACAGTTAACTATGGCCTGAGAGGACAATAATGAAGAATATGGCTTCTGAGGCAACCTAGTAGACTTGGGATGGAGGGTGTGGGCAGGTACACCAGTTACAAAGGCTTTGGCTGCAAGTAACAACATAGTGTTAACTAGTGGTGGCTTAACACTTGTCATGTCTTCATCATAAGATGGCTACCAGAGGCCCAAATATTATGTACACATCCAAGGCAAGAAGACAAAAGGTTGCATATAAGCAAAATTTTTTCTTCCTTCAGTATTTTTTATTTATACTTTTTTTGGAAGTCTGAACTGACTTCCCTTTATGAATCATTAGCCGGAATGGAGCCCTGTGAATATCTCTACCTATCTATAAGGGAGTCTAGGTAAACAACCACTAACTCCTTAACCTCAGTTGTGAGAGGCAATAATTGGGTAGGGTTTAGGAATGGCTATTACTTTAGTCAGTCAACAGTGTCTGCTCAACAGTATGTTAAAAGGATCATTCACCATGATCAAGTGGGATTTATCACTGGGATACAAGGATGATTCAACATAAACAAATAAAAAAATGTGGTACACCACATTAATAAGATGGAGCATAAAAATCATATAATCATCTCAGGTGCAGAAAAGGCATTTGACAAAATCCAATATCATTTTATGATAAAACTCTCAACAATTTAGGTATAGAAAGAATTTAGCTCAACACAATAAAGGCCATATATGACAAGTCCACGCCTAACATTACACTCAGTGGTGAAAAGCTGAAAGCTTCTCCTTTTGGTTTAGGAACAAAACAGGGGTGTCTGCTCTTATCACATTTAGTCAACATAGTGCAAGAAGTTCTAGCCAAAGCAGTTAAGGAGAAAAAGAAATAAAAGTCATCCAAATTGGAATGGAAAAAATAGCACTGTCTCTATTTATAGATAATATGACCTCATTATAGAAAACCCTGAAGACTCCAGCAAAAAACTGTTAAAGCTAATAAGTGAATTCAATGTAGTTGTAGAACACAAATCAACATACAGAATCATTTACATTTCTCTATACTGACAACAGGTCCCTGAAGAAGCAATAAAAACCCCAATCTGATTTATAAGAGCTTTAAAAAGAAGAAAATATTTAGGACTGAATTTAACCAAGGAGGTAAAAGTTCAATATGTTGAAAACCGTAAAATACTGATTAAGAAAACTGAAGAAGACAAATGAAAAGGTTGATATTCTATGCTCATAGTTTGGAAGGATTAGTATTGTTAAAATGTCCATACTACCCAAAGCAATCTATAGGTTCAATTTAATCTCTGTCAGCACTCTAATGACATTTTTTTACAGAATAGAAAAGAAAAACAGTCTTAAAATTCATATAATACCACAAAAGACCCTAAATATATAATGCAATTTTGGCTAAGCAGAAAAAAGCTATAGGGAAAAAAGCAGGACTGATTTTAAACTAAATCAGAAAGCTATAGTAATCAAAACAGTGTGGCACTGGCATAAAAACAGACACATAGGTTAAAGGCACAGAATTCAGAGCCCAGAATTAAACACACTTATGTAGTCAACTAATCTTTAACAAAGGAGCCAAGAATATGCATGGGAAAGGAGAGTTCTTCAATGAGTAGGATTGGAAAAATCAAAATCTACATACAAAAGAATAAAATTGGACCATAATCTTATACCATGCACAAAAATAAACTCAAAATAGATTGAAGACTTAAATATAAGACATGAAAGTGTATAACACTTGGGAGAATACAGAGGAAAAGTTCCTTGACATTGGTCTTGGCAATGATTTTTTAGAATTCCCAACCAAAGCACAGACAACAGAAAGAAGAAAATTCGCAAATTACATCAAACTGAAAAGTTTCTACATAGCTAAGGAAAGACTCAAAATGAAAAGGCAGCCTACAGAATGGGAATAAATATTTGGAAACCTATATTGCATAAGATGTTAATATCCAAAAAATATATGGAACTTTTACAACTAAATAGCAAAACAAAGGAAGAAAGAAAAAACAAAAGAAAGAGAAAAGGTCAAGAATATGAATAGACTTTTTTCAATAAAGATATACAAATGGCCAACAGGAAGATGAAAACATATTCAACATTACTAATCATCAGGGAAATGCAAATCAAAACCACAATGAGATACCACCTTGCACTTGTTAATTTATTATTATTACTTTTTTTTTTGTATTTTTCTTAAGTGAGAAGCGGGGAAGCAGAAAAACAGACTCCCCCATGTGCCTGACT
The DNA here is from genome assembly GCA_037038555.1 of Rhynchonycteris naso. NCBI lineage: Eukaryota > Metazoa > Chordata > Mammalia > Chiroptera > Emballonuridae > Rhynchonycteris > Rhynchonycteris naso. Next base: position 56,352,990 of record CM073004.1, read on the forward strand.
GGGATCAACCCCGCATGTTCACCAGGGGGCAATGCTTGGCCCTTCTGGGGTGTTACTCTGCTGCAATTGGAGCCATTCTAGTGCCTGAGGCAGACGCCATGGAGCCATCCTCAGCAACCGTGCCAACTTTGTTCCAATGGTGCCTTGGCTGTGGGAGAGGAAGAGAGAGACAGAGAGAAAGGAAAGGGGGAAGGGTGGAGAAGCAGATGGGCACTTCTCCTGTGTTCCCTGGCCAGGAATCGAACCCGGGAGTTCCACACACCAGGCCAGCCAGGGCCACCTTGCACTTGTTAAGATGACTATTATAAAAATGTCAAAAAATGCTCTGGCCGGTTGTCTCAGTGGTAGAGTGTCGGCCCAGTGTGTGGATGTCCCAAGTTTGATTCCTAGTCACAGCACATTGGAGAAGTGACCACCTGCTTCTCCACACCTCCCTCTCTCTCTTCTCCCATAGCCCAAGCTTGGGTGGAGCAAGTTGGCCCCAGGTGCTGAGGATGGCCCCATGGCCTGCTTCAGGCACTAAAATTGCTCAGTTGCCGACCAACAGAGCAACAGACCCAGATGAGAAGAACATTGCCTGGTAGTGGGCTTGCCAGGTGGATCCTAGTCAGGGCATATGTGAGAGTCTATCTCTCTGTCCCCCTACTTCTCACTTAAAAAAAAAATAGAAAAGAAGTGTCAGAAGGTAAGTGTTGGTGAGAGTATAAAGAAAAGGAAATCCTTGTACACTGTTGGTGGGGATATAATTGATACAACTACTTTGGAAAACAATTGGAGGTTCCTCAAAAAATTGAAAAGAGGACTACCATCTAATTCAGCAGTCCCACTTCTGAGATATATTCAAAGGAAGTAAAATCCCTATCTCAAAGAAATATCCGCACTCCCATATCTGTAACAGCATTATTCACAATAGTTAAGAGATGGAAACAGCCTAAATATCTAGCAACAGAGGAATAGACAGGGAAAATAAAGGAATGGACATGATTAGGTTTAGAGTTGTGAGCATACAAAACACAGTTTATTCTTGTATTATTTATTATTGTATTATTTTTCATACAAACAACTGCAAACCCTACTTTTGTCCACCCTTGTATAGTTTACTCATATACAATGGAATATTACTCAGCCTTACAGAAAAAACGAAAATCCTGCCATTCGCACCAACATGGATGAATCTGGAGGATATTACGCTAAATGAAATAAACTAGATACCGAAAGATGAATACTGCATGATTTCTCTTACGTGTTGAATCTTAGGGGGGGGGAAATAGCCAAACTCATAGTAGCAGAAAATAGAATGTTAGTTACGAGAGTCCTGGGTATGGGGGCAAAGGGGAGATTTAAAAAAAGAAAAGTAGAATGGTGGGTGCCAGTGGCTGAGGTCAGGGGTCACAGGCAGTTATTGTTTAATGGGTGCAGAGTTTTGGTTGTGTAAGATGAAAGGGGATCTTCAGCTGGGTGGTGGTGATGTTTGCACAGCAATATGAATGGACTTAATACCACTCACCTGTACACTTAAAAATGGTTAAGATAGTAAGTTATAGGAGAAAGAAAAGAAAAATATATCCACAAAATAATGGGTGAAAAAGTGGGAACACTTGTCTGTTGCCATGAGAATGAGCGGAAGGCAGACAGTCTCTTTATGCACTATGTCGTAAATAAAAAGTCATGAAGTTAGGTCTCAACAACTTTGAACTGTCTTTAAAAAGCATATGCAGCCAATGGCAGTATTGGCCTTCCAAATGGAATGGAGTCTTTCTGCCTTCAGGCCCTGTTCATGTGATTGTTTTCCCCAAATCTCTTGTTCTTTTTTTCTTCTGTAAAGCTGGCAGAACTGTTAACCTTGTTTCAAGCCCCCCCTCTACCTGCCAAGTTCATGGTGACTTCTATCCACCTGCTCCTCTGAATCCATCCCGCTGAATCACACAATGCGTAGCTTATGTAATGTACTACCTGACAACCACTTACATTTTACTCTTCTGCCCAGTCATTTAGCATTTGACAGCAAGGCGTCTGATTACCCTAATTAGACTGTAGATTTCTTTTCTTTTTTTTTTCTTTTGTATTTTTCTGAAGAGAGAAGCGGGGAGGCAGAGAGACAGACTCCCGCATGGTCCCGACCAGGATCCACCCAGCATGCCCACCAGGGGGTGATGCTCTGCCCATCTGGGGCATTGCTCCACTGCAACCATAGCCTTTCTAGCACCTGAGGCAGAGACCATGGAGCCATCCTCAGCACCCAGGCCAACTTTGCTCCAATGAAGCCTTGGCTGTGGGAGGGGAAGAGAGAGAGAGAGAGGAATGAGAGGAGGAAGGGTGGAGAAACATATGGCCACTGCTTCTATGTGCCCTGACCAGAATAGACAGTAGATTTCTTAAACAGAACAACCCTTCCTCTATTACTTTGTAAAGACCATAGCAAAAAGCAGAGCACACAGTACATACTCGATTAATTTATGTTGGTTAATGTGTCTTTCCAGGAGTATTTAATTAAAATGCTAATTTATTCACAAAGAATCATTTTAATCCGTGGCACACCTCTGAAGTGCTTTAGGAGGGAAAAGTGGTGGAGGAGATCCCTTTCGCATGCCATCTTTCTGCCTAACTCAAACTTTGTTTCAGGGCATCTACTTCAATGACCTCATCCACCTCAAACCCTGTGCAACCTCATTGCAACGGGGAATAATCCATAAAGATGATTTCTTTTCCTACTCCAAGCTGTTGTTAGGTTTGTGTTAAGGACCAAACAGTTGCTATGTTTGTCCACTGTGCTATTTCGGTCCTGCCTGATTTTGAAGTATTTGCAGTTGTGAAATTTTACTTTCTCTGGAGTCAAGTGACTATTATACACGGGCAGAAAAGGAAATAAAAGACTTTAATGTAAGCACTGCAGTTTTCCAAAAGAAGTCAGGTTCTTTTGAGAGAAAGGAGATAGCGATGGAAGTGCTGCTCTATGTGAAAAGGTGAGGTGCCAAGAAACAGTGAGCCGCGCCGTGATTGCTTCGTGTTCGCTGAATGATGCTGCTGTTTGTATTTGAGGAAGATCGAATCTGAAATGGTCGTATTTCAGCTACATATATGCTTGAGAGTGCAGCTGAAATTTTTTTTGTGTGTATTTTCTTTTCTTTTCATCTTTGATGTCCAGATGGTATTTTGAGACAAGAGTATGATTATGGAATTGGATTTGAAGAGCATCACTAAATCATTCTCACTTGGTACTTGACCTTCATCCTAAACAGAATAGATTTCATGGAAGAAATCAGGTTGGGGAAGATATAATTTAATTCTGCCATGGGTCAAGCAGAAAGGTTAAGTCCTTTAAGTTTCTCATTGTCTGATGCTGCTTGGTATGGTTTTGCAAAGCAATTTTTTACACTAGGAATCATTTTGTCTCTGTCTTACGAATTTTATTTAATTACTTTAATATACAAACAATAAAAATTAACATTTTCTTGCTGGTATTTCTTCCTGAATCTTTTAGAAAATTGTCCATTTTACTTTTTGTGAACTAAGTTTAAAAATTATACTGATTCTATAGTGAAACGCCAGGTGTAAACTATTTAGAATTTCAAAAAAGACGAGGCTGCAATTTCACTTTCTGGGTAGAAAAGACGTTGGAATGAAATTTATTTGTTTTCTTCCTTTTCTCCTCAAAACAAGATGGCAACGAGGATTCTTGTGAGGTGTCTTCTCTGTTCTTCTTCTTAAGGTTTTGCATAACCTCACATTGGACTTTTCATTAAGGAACAATCAGCTTCTTCTCTTCTTTGTCAAAATCTCCCTTCAGAAAGTTCTCCGTGCTCCCTGAACTCAGATTTACCCTGTTCTCACTATGGCATTAATGTTTTTTTCCTCTCCCTTGGCAGAGAAACCTTGTCTCTGGTGAATGGACTGAGTAGCTGTTAACTGAGGTTTCTAAACTCCTAAGCACTCTTGCTTTGGATGGTTTCTTTGCAGACATAGTCCTGTCTACACATTCTTCTCACTTAAAAAAATAAATCAGTCTGCATTATTTTTAAACCATTTCTTTAGGTGTCGTAGGCATTTTTTGTTACTTTACCTTCTTTTATGTCCTATCTCCTGACATGTTTAAATTAGAATGCTGTAAGCTGCAGAGGACAGTCAAAGGACATTGGCTTGTAGTGAATGGTCTCCTCCTTCCCTCTCAGCAGTAGCTTCCATGGGAATAGCTCCTATTACTATGACTCTGATTCCTGAGTCTGGCCTCCCACTCGGCACTCAGTCTGCAAGTTCAAAGTTAAGCTGTTGTCTTCCAGCCACCCAACTCTTTGTTCAAAGTGGTTCTTAGTTAACACTCTCCCATCTTTTTTGCATTGCTTTGGAATCCTTTACTAAATACTTCCTTCAAATATGACTTAATTATGTGGTGGGAAGTCTTATTTTGGGGGAGACAGTAACAATGAGTGCTCTGCCCCCTTTTTGTTAAACAACATATTACCTGTTGGGCTGCTTGCCTTTGGGCATCATGAATATAATGGTTCGGATATACTTGGGAGTGCTTAACAGCCTATAGGCATACACTGATGATATTGCTGCTTTCATGCCAGACCACCACAATAAAGCAAATACCACAATAAAACAAGTTGTAATCTCTTTTTGCTTGTGGAGGGTCTTGCCTTCGATTTATAAAAAAAATAAAATAAAAATGCAGTGACATCTCAGAAATGCAATAAGTGAAGCACAATAAAATGAAGTATGTCAGAAATTGTATTAATTTTCTGGAAGGCTTGGTTGGGGTCACAAAAAGCTAGCAAGACCTGAGCTGATTCTAGTATATGGCTTTCTTATAACAAAATAATGGTGAAATAACTGTCCCTAGCATTCCTGTGACATGCAACTATAGATAAAGATTTAGAAGGGCCAATGAAGGCAGATATGAAAGGCATAGTTCTCTGGTTCCAGATTGCACTGGAGGTCCCCTGACCCAGATAAAACTCAGAGGCTCATACAAGGCTAGCAATCCCAATATGCCACAAATAATAACTTTGTTTTCTTTTAGGGCAGGGGCTTGATTCTCTTTTCTGTGGCACCTGGCACAATGCTTTGCACCTGGTAGGTATTCTTAGACCAGTGGTTCTTAACCTGGGTTCTATCGAACCCTAGGGGTTCGATGAGTTGGTCTCGGGTTTGGAGAAGCCTCTGCTGCGGGGGCCAGAATAAAGTAATACCATAATTTGTTATGAGTTCATGCACTTTGTTGGTTTTGTTCTTTGAGCAAGGTGATGTTTATGCATGGCTCATTTTGTGCACCAGTAATAAAACATATACCTATGTCTTGAATTTGGAAAAAAAATTATATTTTATTTATCACTAAAGAAGGGTTCGGTGAATGTGCATATGAAACTGGTGGGTTCGGTACCTCAAAAAAGGTTAAGAACCACTGCTCTAAACTGTCTAATGATTTCAGAGAAAGAGTGAGCAGTAAATGTACTACAATAAGTGCTTTATAGAGCCCACGAGGCACTGGGGTGCATGGCCTTGTTGAGACTAGAAGCCATATACTCTGCTCCCATTTTGACCCTCATTCCACCGTAAGATAGAACTACTTCCGATCTCTTCTCCACCTTTAGGCTGTAGATCCTCCCCAAGCTATCTCCGGAGAAGATAGTCTGGTTTGCAAAACCTTTCACATCAGTACTGACTTCAAGCTGGCTGTTGTCCCATGGTAGTAGGCTATATAAGTGTCTTAAATCCATCTCGAAGGAGCAAACTGTTCCAAAACTTGTATAGGTTTTTATTGTCCCCTCCAGTCTTTTTTATTCTCTTGACTTGTGTCACCATAACAACATACATCCCTGAAGAAGCAGTTGGTGACATTATCAGAACAGATGTGTGGGCAGTGTTTATTATCAGGAGAGGTAGATGTATTCAATGTTTTTCAATCCTGTGGACCTTTCAGCTTCCTCTGTCCTATCATTCTCCCATTAGCAGCAAAAAGACCCAGACGGGTCCAGTCACTCTTGACATCTAGTCATCGCGTATTCATTCTTTCATCTGACTCACACACTTCTCCTCAGTATCTGTTATGTGCCAGGTACGAGTCTTGGTCCTGTAGATAGAACAGTGAAAAGAATGGGCAAAAGCCTCTACCCTGATGAAGACTGTATTTCATGAAGAAGAAGAGACAAACATAAATAAAAATTATAGTACGTCAGATTATAAGGTTCATGGAGAGAGCAGAGCACGGAAGAGGAATTGCAAAGAGAAATGGGCTAATAATTGTAAACAGTGAAGTCAGGGAAGCTCTGGCTGCAAAGTGACATCTGGACAAGGATCTGAAGTCGGCAAGGAAACAGGCTCTGTGGAAGCTGGAGGAAGAAGGAACTAGAATTTGTTTTGGACCTGCCCAAATCTAATAACCTGTAACACATGGGACCAAAGGAGAACTTTCAGGAATTTTATTATGTTGGAAATGCAGGGCATGTCGCAATAGGACAAAAGCCAGGACAGATGCCATTGGATAGCGGAGGATGTTTGAGACAGCACAAGGTTGGGCCTGAGTGGCCACAGCGCCTTACAACAGGGATGTGTGTGCTGGACCTCCCACGGTCCTCAGGTTGTTCAGTTCACTCCTGGACCTCTGTAGGTATTTGGGTTCATGACTTTGATTTACAATATCCATTATTTTGAAGAAAGCTGTAGAGGTAAAATCCAAGTCATGGTTCCAGGTTTCTGCTCGTTTATCTGTAATCCAGACTATTTCCCATCCCTCTGTTTTTTCCCTTACTCATAGGCCTCATTTTCCACCAGCATCAGTGGGGCTGCTCATGTGCAGATCGTCTTGATGTCCTAAGACAGAACACCACATGATCCACGGAACAAACCACAATGGCTGGCACACATGCATATGTGTATGTGTGCATAAAAATATGAGAAACCTACAAACAATAAAAACATAAGCCAGAAATTACAGCCATGCTTATGAATTCAGATAGGATGATTAAGAAAAGAAAACTTACAAAAACTAAAACAGAATCTTCCTTGTTAGACCTATCTGGTCATACTCTGTCCCACAGTAAGCCACATTCCAGACTTAGTTAAAAAAGCATGTTCCCTGCCTTCTGTTTACCCTGATGAATTACTGTCTTTTCTGTTACAGTGATTTCCCACATTAGGCATCTGGGGCTGAGAAGATTTTAAGCTAGAGATGTGAGTCGGGACCATCAGTAGATAGAGGGTAATTAATACTGTAAGAGTGATTGATCTCTCCCAGAAGGAATGGGCGTACAGGGTAAAATGGAATAGCGCTGATGTGGGTCCCCTGTGGACAACCACCTGTGGACAGACACTGAGAAGTGTGTGTGTAATGGAAATGGAGTGTAGACACTTAAGAGTTAACCCTATCAGAGGCTGGAGAGAAGACGAAGCAAGCTATGCACCAAATGAATTCATTGAATGGAGTGCAAATTCCAAGTGAGAAGGAAGGCCAAGGTACTCTGAACTAAATGCAAGGAATGAAACCACGAGTAGAAAAATGGCCACAAAAGCCCAGCGGCAGAGGGTGAGAACAGTGCTGAATACCGGGTTCAGCACCAGCAATATCTGGGAGGAGGGTGTTCGTGTCCCTGGGCATGGCAGTCCAATGGTAGTAGAGAGAGAGCTCTCACATTAGTGAGCTCTCCTTTGATGTAGCCCGTGTCTGTGGGAAATCATTTCCGAGAGGAGGCTCTCTTGTGCTCTATTGAAAACCAGCCTCCAGGAAACAGATAGGGATTCTGAGGAGAGAGGAAAGGCTTCTAGGGGAATGTGTTGAAATCCTTTGAGCTGCATATAATCAGCGCGAACTTAACATGTATATTGACTGTACATTAAGAGCACTTTAAGCAGTAAAGACCTCAAAGGCACTAGTCTATTATGAGAACAAACAGCAATTTAAAGCAATATTTTTCTGGAGAAAAAAGAATCCAGAAGAACAAAGATGCCAGAGCTGGGCTCCCCCCGCCTGTTCATTTGTGAGAAAATGTGCTTTTGATTGATATCTACCCAAGACTGTTCAGCATAGCATATTTTTGATGGTTAATGAACGTTTAGAGTAGTAATTTAAAACATTTGGGGTGGTACCTCCAGGCACTTTTTCCAATACCTCTTTTATTCTTTCCAATATCTGGCACACGGAGACTGAGAATTGAAATAATTGCTCTCTCTCTCTCCTTTGCTTTCTCAGGAGTCTGAGCGCTCACACTCCGTGTACTTGTAAGATCTGTTCTCATGAATTCTTCGCTTTCATATTTAGTAACAGGGGCTGGGACTTTATCTGTGAAAACGAAGAAGACGATGCCATCTTGTAGAGGACAGGACCCGTGATGTATGCCATGTAACTCCTTTGGCATCTTTTTCTTTGGAATTCTTCTACTACAGGGAAGTGTTTGTAGAAATGTGGGCTTTCTTTCAAGAGAAAACAAATTGCTTTCTAATTCAGGTCAGCGTGCTGAAATGCAAAGATTTTTCACCACGCTTGCATGTGTTTTTCTCCTTCGTGTTTGTATTTGAGGTTTGCACTCCCGCGTTTTGCATTGGTGGCCTTCAGTTGCAGGACACCGCACAGATGGGATGCTACTGAGGACTATCAGACTGTAACAACTTAATAGTGTCTTGGTAATGTGTCCGGCTTCTATCTATTCAGATTGGCGTACTGTGTACTTTCATATGTAATATAGAAAAATAAACATAAGAAACAGCAGCATTATACAACAGACCACTAATTTCAGGCTCCATTTACACATAAGTAATGCTCTACTCTTAAATAAGCATTAAAGAGCTTTCCATTATACTCTGATGTGGTGGGAAATATAGGTCATGTAATAACCCAGTCCGTTAACATATTTGTGTTAAATTAGATGAAGACATTTAATAAAAAGAAATATGAGGTAAAAATATAAGTGTCAGAATACATCATCGCTCAGCACAAAGATGTGTTATGCCTTTAAGATGTCACAATAATATTTCAGAGACTGGACAGTATTGCTTGGACGTTGATATTAAGCAACATAGCATTTTTAAGCATCTTAGCATCCTTAAAGGCTTCAAAGCTTTTTTTTTTTATGGTGGTTTCTGCTTTACTCTCGGGAATCCTGAAGAATTGTATTAATAATAACAAGCTGCCATGTTTAGAGGTACACCATTAAGGAGGGTGTTGGGGAGTATTGCATGTATTATCTCTGATCCTTTCAGTAAAATACCATTTCCATTGTACTGATTAGAAGACTAAACAAAACATTTAAGTAACTTACCCAAGAGTATATGTAACTCATCGTGATGGAAAAGGGACCCAAATGCATGCCCATCTGTCTTTAAATTTCAGACCCTTTCCACTCAGCCAATTACATCATAATCTCAAAGTGTGAGGCCCTGGGATTAATAGTCTTTAGAAGATCTCCTTGGAGATTCTGGCATAGAGATATGGTTGGAAAAGGCCACACTTGTACCGTTTTGTCTTTCATGAGAACAAGTAAAGAAATCAACTTTGATTCTGGGTCTGTTTGTGGGGATGAAGAGATCAATGCAGAACTAAGAAAATACAGAGTCATTGTTTCCCGTTATCTTCAGGTTTCTGTTTGAAGTTGCTTCATTCCTTGTGAGGAGAAGAAGAAATATGTTAAATATGCATATACATGTTAAAATGGTAGGTATGTAGTGGACTATTTATGTGGAAAAATGTTTATAAAATGTTGTGTATCCACTGATAACAGGAGCCAAAGCAAAAGAATTAAAGAGTTGTGAATATAGAATATAATATTGAATAGGATCATGTGTAGAGTGTGTGTGTGTGTGTGTGTGTGTGTGTGTGTGTGTGTGTGTGTGTGAGAGAGAGAGAGAGAGAGAGAGAGAGAGAGAGAGAAAGAGATCTGTCTGGGTTCATTATAAGCCTAAAATACTACTTAAGAGCAGAAGTCAGTGGTTCTGACAACTGAATGTTTAATATGTAGCTCCTTAAGCAGAGATGATAGAAAGCAATTTGGGGGTGTGTGTGAGTGGTAGGGATAAAGAAGTAATTAACTTTCTTTCTCATCTCCCATCCTTGATATTTGAAGTTGTGGTCAAATCTTATTGTCCAAGGAGTTGATCCATGTTGACTATGTCATAGATTCTCAGTAAAGATGATTTACCATCTGGAATGTTGTTTCTCTTCTTTGCTCAATGCAATTTTCATAGTAATAGAAAATCCTTCCCACTTTTCTCTGCTACCCAGAAGGTGAAACCCCCAAATAATCCCCTTCATATCCTTGTTTAATATTCAACTTGGCTACACTCCATACCCTGATTACAAATCATCCCCCCACCCCAAATTTATGGCTTTGGTACCCATGTGGTTCTATGAAGATTTTTGAGAAATGAGCTATCTAGTGGCAATGGAACACTTCTAATCTCAAATGTCAGTAATACCACCATATAGTTTGCTTGGAGCTACTTACCTTTGTCAGAGTGCTAATCTATATGGATTTTCAAGGCAGGCTGGTGCTTCAATTCACTAGGTGAGGCCAGTAGAATTTAACATTATCATCATTGTCATCAACTGTTGGTTGCAAGGAGATTCTGAAACTTCTAGTTGTTTTGGTTCATAGCATTGCTCTACAGTAGGAAAGGATTATGACTACTCATTAATTTGACTTTACAAAGAGTTTCCAAAAAGTAGACATGTGCAGATTTTACTGGATGAACAGGATTTGTCCTCTGGCCTGTAGTTCTGTAGAGTTTAGAAGAGAACACGGTCATTAGTAGGGCTGGAGTTAGAGACATGGCTAATGAAGAGAGGCGTTAGCCTGAGGCATTACAAGCCTGTTTAAAGTCCCTCCACTTTCTGAACTAGGTCATTCATTGATTCTGTTACTTGCAGGGTGATTGGACATTTCAGGGTAGTGAACCGTCCCACATGGTCTCTTATTTACTTTGGAGTAAATAAGTGTGTAAATTTAGTGTGGAGGACACTGCTCACGCTTTCTCTCCTAATGTAGGTCTTTTCCATAATTATGAGAGCCTAGGGACTTGAAGTTAGTGTGTTCCCTTAGTGACAGGAGACAGGAAAAGACAGAGGGAGTCTCACATTTAGGACTCTAGGTAGTAAATCAGTCTTCTCTTCAGCAAGAGAAAAGGGATATCCTGGACCTTTAATGATTTTCTTGGTGTCAGAAATAATTCTTGGAAATAATTTTAACCTCTGCCTAATCTGATTGTGAGTTTGACCCTTGATTTCCTTGTATGAATTTCTTTGGGAAATGAAAGAGAAGGTTCTTCTCTAATCTATCTAGAGAGAAATAAAGATAAACCAGACAGGATTCCTATACAAAGAAATTTCCACCAGGTTATTAGCAAATGTTATTTCTTCATTCTCAAAGAAAGCATGTATATGTTTTTTAAGAAAGGGTACCATGGCCTTTGGTCTTTCTTGCTTAGAATAATAGTTATAACATGACTGTCCTGTGTTCCCACAGAAAGAACAAGCAATACAAGATTAATACTAATGGGATTGCAAGCCCCATGGGCACCAGAGGATAGTGCCATCTGTAGATGAGTTTACCCTTTGAAGATGAAAAACTAGTATGATGTGGCAGGGGATGAATGATCAGGACAGGAAGAAGCCAGAGCTATAGCCAGGGTGTGAGAGAATCCCTGGCGTGTTCCCCAAGGCACCATCCCCTGCTTCGAGGCACAGAATCCCAAGAAAGCTCATCAGAAACGCAATTTAAAGAAGAAGCAAGGTCCCTGCGATGTCGGCTTTTCATTAGCTTTTCTGTTTGCTTCCCATCTGTCCGACTGGACTCCCTTTATATTCTGTGCATGTAAAGAAATGCATATGTTTGTAGTGGGCCTGTTCTACCTATATTTTTTGGTAGGGTGTGCAATTAGGAAAAGTTTTACTTTGTACTAGAGAAAGGAAAAAAAGACGACTTTGTGTTTGAAGTCGTAGCCTTGTTTCAATGACATGTTCAAGATGAATGTTCACCATCGTACATCTTTCCAGACTAAGAATCCAGCATATCTTGAGAAGATGAATGGGTTGGAGAGGCTGGTTAATACATTATCTTTGTTTTGCTGCCGGCTAGCAAGGGAGAAATGTTACAATGGTCAATAGGTTGCCCCGCTCTTGTTTTTATGTTCATGTAAAGTATCCAGTATTCTGAGCACTAACAATTTCCTGTGGTACTTTAGTTCCTGAAGGCCACTAAAAATAGAATGGAAAGAATGAATGAAACATAACCTAGCATTTTCTAACCCCTCTCCTCATCCCTGAATAAATTAGAAATCTTTTTTCTGCTGCTCTAAGACATAAAGATTCCCAATGCTTGTTTCTTGCCCTTTGATGGGATTTTCGGAGTGGGGGGGCTGGAAATAGTGTGTTCATGGCTTCATTTCTGTGGCTTTTTAAAGAGGCCATTGGAGGGATGAGTTTAGAGACTTGAAGACAGAACTACTTTGCATGAGGGAATTCTTCACATGGACAGGACTTTAAATTGTGATCACTTATATCTGGTCAGGTTACAAGGGCAAGGGCCTTCGCTAGTCTGTCGCTTTCCAAAACAATAGAAAGTTTAGGAAAATATTTTAGAAGTAGAGAAGAATGTTAGGACCATGTTTAAACATTTATTTTACCTCCTTGCCCAAGGCATGCTACAGATTCAAATCAGGGAGAGACTCTGTGTCAGTTAGGATGTACTCTTTTTGAAAGTAGCATTAAAACCTGGCTTAGACAATAGGAGGATTGTATTAGTCATGAAACTTTGGAAGACCAAAGGCAGGACAGGTTCCAAGTGATATTTGATCCAGAAGGCAACGATGTCATTAGGAATCTGTTTATTGTTGGAGATTCTCCCCTCCTCCCCCCTTGCACCCTGGTGTTTAGGTATCATTCAAAGTCTGGTTTCCCTCCTAATGGCAAATTGCTCCAATAGTTCTAGTCCTTCTGTACAGACAAGGTGAATATGGCCTTGTTCCTTCATTCTTAGTAAAGGCCTGGGAGTCATTCTGATTGGTCCACGTGGTTGGCTTAGACTAGATCACCTGCTTGTCCCTGGATGCGGAGGAAGGAGTTGGCATTCCCAGAATCACAGTCTCAAATGTAATGGGGACTGTCAGAAAGGGCTAAGTGGATACTTTGGATGGAACCAGCTGTCCATCGTGTTGTACTGTGATTAAGAACCTTGTGAATTTCACAGGCCAATGAAAGAGGGCTTTAAGTTCACTTCATTCCCTTCAGTGCCTGTTTGGGCTTATTTCTGATGATTGTTAACACATCATTATTTATTCAGTTCTTCAAGATACCCAGAGAAGTCAAATCTTCCACTTCACTCTAGAGTGCAGAATGGTATTTCATAGCCAATCATTCACCTTATTTCATAGCCAATCATTCACCGTTTCCCCCCTCTCGCTCTCCTTTTCTAACTTAAATAACACTCAATGCAGTTTAATTCCATATTTTCTTATTTGATAGTCACTGGCAAGAAAGAACAGCTGGCCTAGCCATTCTGTATAATATTTCTAAATCTGTTTTCAGTGTTTTATTATCACTTTTATAGTTTTGCCTCCTCATGTCACAGTGAGGTAAAAGCCTTTGTTTTCTGTGGTCTCTAGCTTATTGATTTGAAGCAAGTTTAACTGACCTGTCTGAGGTCACTGTCTGAGTTACAGGAGAGAAGTGCTATTAATGACCTCAGCTCCCAAGTTGGAGTTGGCAGACTGTGGCCCCTGTGCCAAATCCAGTCTGCAGCCTTTTGTAAATAAAGTTTTATTGAAACAAAACCACATCCATTTATTTATATATTGTCTATGGCTGCTTTCACTACTATGATTGCAAAGGTGAGCCATGTGGCAGACACTATTTGACCTGAAAGATCTAAAATATTTGCAATCAGGCCCTGCACACAAAGAAAAATTTACAGCTAGGTAGTACACTCTTCCCAAACCTGTCTGGGTCTTTAAAAAGTGATCAAAGAATGTTGGAGGCAGACACAGACTGAAGCGGTTCATTTAGTCCTAGTCATTTCTCCCCAGTTGAGAGGCTCTCTCAGATGACACATGACTTATACGAGGCTCCATTACATGTTAGAGGTAGACCAGCAGGCCCATTACTTCCCACACCCAGGCTGCTGTGCTGGAAGAGTTCCTAAACCTACCATTACCAAGAGGGGAAGGAGGTCTAAAATATTTTGAACAGAGCGTTGGGTGGGGGGTGCAATAAAGCTCTACCATTTACTAGTTTGGACAAGTTATTTAACCTATCTGAACTCAATTTTTTCATGTGCAGAATGAAAGTAATAGTACATGCCTTGTGGGGTAGTGCTAGGAGTGAGACATCTAGTGTACGTAAACCACAACAGAATAGCTTAATAATCTTCATAGCAGTCATTTTTATCATCATCATCATTGTCATGCTACATTGCTACTCATCCCTGCTTCTTTCTTGCTTGCCTTGGAGAGGGGTCACCCTTCTCTCCAAAGCTAACTGCTTCAATTGCAAAGTGGATAATTTTCTATTATGGCCCCTCACAGATCTTATTCTGTCAATTACCCTCTCTTTACCATGTCTCCTAGTGCTTCCTTTCCACTGTTAAGTCAAATTATTAACAAAATTCTCAAATCTTAAATATTGGAATAAAGATGTTGCTATCACCTAGTTTATCTTGATAGAGTGTCACCTGTCCTTTATTGCCCCAGCTGTTCATGTCTCACTGTCTTTACTCCATTAAGTTTCATTCTAAATTTAATGCTACTAAAACTGACCTAACTGATGTCACACACAAATCTGTGGGACTATAGATATAGATTTTTGTCCCAATCTTACGTAGCTTTAAAATTTTAGACACCATTTTTCCTGGAGACACATTTTCTCTTTGTTTTTGAACCATGATCCTATTTTGCTTCTCTTCCCAACTTTCAATAAGTCTCTTTCTTAAATGATCCCTTCTCTCTTTGTCTTGTCTGTAGTATGTTTCCCAGGTTCCGTACTTAGAAGCTCTCCTTAACAATCCTATTCTTTGCCCTGGCTTCAGTGACTGCCTTTCAAGCTGATAAATGTCTCTATCTGGATGTAGTAGCAGAATTTATAACCTCTAAAATACTCCTCTACATGGCTCTTCCTCCTCTACTTCATATTCATAATGTTCTCATACTTTACGTATATCAAGCACCCGGTTCTCTTTTGAGAGCTTTGAAAACAGAAACCCATGAACAAAAATTAACCCAGGTCCATGCTTGATTCAGACTGCCTTAGTTTTTACCTTTTCCTGTTTCAGGATTTCGTTCAGGATACTACGATACATTGATTAGTTACATCTCCTTAGGCTTCCCTTGGCTGTGACAGTTTCACAGATTTTCCTAGTTTTTGACAACGTTGGTAGTTTTGAAGAGTGCTGGTCAGGAGTTTTGTGGTCTCTCTCAGCTGGGATCCATATGATGTTTTCTTCATGATTAGACTGGGATCATGGGGTTGGAGGGTATAGGAGAATAGAGGTAAAGTACCATTTTCATCACATACTTATTTTCAGCGTGGCATCATTGTTGATGTTAACTTTGGTTACTTGACTGAGGTCATGTTGGGGGAAGGTTTTTCCACCAAAAAACTGTTCTTTTCCTCTTTAGCATACGGTACTCTTTGAAAGGAAGTCACTATATGCAGCCCACACTTACCAAACGGGGAGTAGGGCTTCTGTATAAATTATTTGGAACTCTATTACATAAGAGATTTTGCAATTATCCTTCATTTATTTATTATTCAATCAGTTATATCAGTATGGAGTCACGGTTACTTATTTTATTCTTTGGTTATAACCGAGTTCTACTTTATTTTGTTCAAGTCATCCCCATTTTGGCCATTGGGAGTTAGTTCAGTGCCTCCTGTTTGTCCTTGACATACTCCTATGTGTGTGTGTGTGTGTGTGTGTGTGTGTGTGTGTGTGTGTAATGTTTTGGGAGTATCTTCTTCCTTTCTAGCACTATAAACTGCTCCACACTCATCTTATACATTTCCTACCCTAGTCCTAGAATTAGCCATTTCTTACTCGGAACCCTGGTTCCTTTTATTGGAGAATGGTACTAGAAACCTAGACCTCAACGTCAGACGCGCTCTTTGTTGCTGGGGTCTTACTTCTTTTAGATCTTTTCAGCTGACAGAGCACAAACATATATGTGTGTATACTCACCTGTGTTTATACAACTGTATGTAACTATTTCTCTGTGTAACCATTTGTGTCTGTCACAAGCTCAACAGGAGTTCATGCTGATGTCTCCAGCTCTAATCCATTATTACTGGGATTGTTTTGGCCTTCTCACCTTGCTTGTTGGTAACTTTTGGTCCTGTAAGGAAGAACCTGGCTACCACCATCTGCCATTCATTTTCTTAATTGTTCAATGCCTGTGTACATTTATGGTGTCATTGAAATTGTTGATTGGTACCGTGTGGGGAAAATATTTATCAGCTAGAGTGCAGTGGCTACGTTCAGTTTCTAACACCTTTAGTGTCCCAGACCCCAGTTACCTCCACAGTTACTTAGGTTAACACTGTTTTTCTCTGCCTGCAGTGAGACTATTTCATACATGTGTAATACATTTAGATTGTTTTGTTACTTTTAGCACCCCATCCTGGGATCTCACAGCCTTCTAAATGATTTGTTAAAATTTCTATACATTAAGGTCCATTTTGTGCTGTGAAATTGTATGGGTTTTGATAAATGCACAATGACATGTATCCACTATTACATTATTGTGCAGAATAGATTTACCACTGTAAGAATTGCCCTGTGCTTTACTTACTCAGCACTCCCTTCCCAATCCCCTGGCAACCATGATCTCTCTACTGCTGCTGTATTTTTAACTTTTCAAGAACGTCATATCATTTGAATCATAGAGTGTGTATACTTCCAACTGCCTTTTTTTTTTCAATTAGCAGGATGCATTTAGGATTCATCTATGTCTTTTCATGTTTTGATAGCTTATTTCTTTTTACTGTTGAATAATATGCCACTGTGTGGATGCACCCCAGTCTGATTATTCATTCACCTATTGAAGAACAACTGAGTTGATTCTAATTTTTATTGATTCTGAATAAAGCTGCTATGAACATTTGTGTGCAGACTTACGTATGGGCATACCTTTTTAAATTCCTTAGGAAAATACCTGAGAGCACAACTGTTGACTCGGAGGGTAAGGCTATGTTTAACTTTATAACAAACTGACAAACTGTCCTCCAAAATGGCTGTTACCATTTTGTATTCCCACCAGCAATGTGAGAGTCCCTGCTACTTTGCATCCTTACCAGCTGTTGGTATTGCCAGTATTCTGGATTTTAGTTATTCTATTCTCATTTTAATGTGCAATTTTTAATGACATATTATGTGCATATTTTTTCATATGCTCATTTGTCATCAGTATATCTTCTTTGGTAAGGTGTCTGTTCAGATGGTTTGTCCACTTTCTAAATCAGACTATTTCTTTTATTGTTGAATTTTCAGAGTTCTTTATATATTTTGGTTATAAGAACTTTATCTGGTATGCATTTTACAAGTACATTTTTCTAGTCTGTGGCTTTTCTTTTCATTATCTTGGAATGTCTTTAACAGATTTTAAATTTTAATAAAGTCCAGCCTGCCAATTTTTTCTTTCATGGATTATGCTTCTATTTTCCTTCTAGAAATTTTAGTTTTGCATTTTACATTTAGGTCTATGATTTGTTTTGACTTCATTTTCTGAAAGGTGTAAGGTTTGTGTCTATGCTTTCTTCTTTTTTGTCTTCTTCTCCTCCTTCTCCTCTTCCTTCTTTTTCTTCTTTGCATGTGCACATCTGATTATTTAAGCACCATTTGTTGAAAAGGTTGTCTTTCTCCAATAAACTGGTTCTGCTTCTTTGTCAAAAATCATTTGACCATATTTGTGTACGTCTATTTCAGGACATTCTATTCTGGTTCAATGACTATGGGTCTATACTTTTGCTAATACCACACTATCTTGATTATAGCTTTATAATAATCTTAAATTTTAATAGTATGAGATTTACCAGAAGGATATCTTTTTAAAATATTTAAATGTTTTTAGTAATCTATAGCATGAATACAGAAAAAATGCCCAAATGATAATGCAAAGCCGTATAAATTATTATGAAGTAAATACATTCAGGTAAGCAGCACCCAAATTAAGGAAGAACATCATCAGTATATTAGGGTTTCTTTAATGCTTCTTTTACCTACTAACCCTCCACACATTGATAATCATTATCCTGCCTTTTTAACAAGATTGATTAATTTAGCCTGTTTCTGTACATTATTTAAGTGCAGTCATACAATATGTACTCTTTGGATTTTGGTTTCTTTCTCCAGCATTATGTTTGTCAGATTCTTTGTGTGTGTGTGTAGTTGTTAATAGCTTGAACTTATAACTGGATATTTTCCATTGTGTGAACACACCATAGTCTATGTATACATTTTGCTGTGGCTGGAAGCTTGCATTATTTTCAGTTTTTTATTACTGCAAATAGCAACAATATGAAATTTACATGTATATCATTCAGAGAGCATATGTACACATTTCTGTTGGGTCTATTCCTAAGAGTGAAATTCTGCATCTTATTCAACACTAATAAATATTGACAATTTTGCAGAATGGTGCTATCAGTTCATATTCCACTGTTACGATAGAAGACTTCTTGTTTATGAAGCATATATTTTGATCCTCAAAAGAGTATCTATGACATAAGTACTATTTTATTTCCATTTTAAATTTGAATTAATCTGTGTCTTAAACAACATGAATGACTCAACCAAGGTCATATATACTATTAATTTACCCCATGGCAGTCTGACCTTAGATCTCATATAGTTTAACCACTGTCCTTTCCTCTTCTTCTAGGTTAAGGTGCCATGGTATACAGATGGTCTTTTTCTTTGAAACTCACAAAGTTTATTTAGACAAAGCTTAATGTCAGCCCAATATTTGTCAACATCTAATATGGCCAACAGATGGTGCTAACAGTAGTTTAAAACATCACTGGGCTTTTGAACAAACGAAGTCGGGTGCAACCTCTTAGTACTAGTCTTCCTTTATGTTGGTCTGCGATGGTCTAAGAGCTAGAGATATTGAGGGTCATTCTTCTTTTTTACACCCACATGATTGGTTCTCAAATCTCAACCACCATAGTCAAAAATAATTCCTAAATATTCATCATATTCCACTCTCTCCCTCTATGTTCCCATCACTTTTTCTTCCTCTTTCTCATGTAGCATTTACCACAAGTGGTAACTTGTATACTGCCCTACCCTGCTATTCTCTGAAGTCCTCAGGGAAGAGACAGAGTCATATTTATTCTGTGTCCTGAGGTCTGTCATAGTGCCTGGCACCAAGAAGGTGCTTATGTTTGAAGCCAAGCAGTTCAAAATGACCATTTTCTCCTGCAATCACATAAGCTCAAAGGACATTTATCTTGACATGCCTGTCCTGAATGGCCTGGTATCATACTCTGACCTTTGGGAAAATAGAGATCATTATTATACAGGTCTCTGACTCAAGGGTGTGGCTCTTTTCTGTGTTCTCTCTCTCTCTCTCTTCTGAAAGATAGATGATCCAAGCTCCAAGGTCATTTCTTTTTCTCAGGTGGTTGCCATAGACACTCTAGTGGCAGACTGTAGGCATCACCACACTGTCCATTTACTCTGGTTCAAATTGGATTGTTGGATATTCAAGACTGGGAATGAAATAGGTCTGTTTGAGATTAAGCGGCAGAGCCGTCAAAGACAAATCTGTCCTTTTATGAGAATGGATTCCTGGTTTTTGAACCATTTGTGGGGTAGGGGTTTGATTTTAATCATATTGTTTTATCCACTTGGAAAAGGGCAGATAAAAACATTAAGCACGGCCATATTTTAAAATTTTTCTTTACCTGGCCTTCTCTTCCTCCCCTCCTCCCATGGTCGTACCTTTTCAAGGTTAGGGTTGACATTGTCTGTAATTCCAATGTGTCACTATGTTAGGTTAGGAGTCAGACCACTTTGGTTTAACTCTTGGCTCTGCCATTTCTTCTCTCTGATCTTTGATAAGTTAGTTCGCTTCTCTGAGCCTCTGATTTCTTATCTGTAAAGTGGGTTTAATAATAATACCTTCCTCCTATAGTTATACTGGGGATCAAGTGAGTTAACATCTATAAAACCCTTAGAACAGTGCCAGCCTATATTAAGTACACTTGGTGGTAAATATTGACTCTTTTTTATTTAATATCACATCAGACATAGCTGTTTTGTGATGCTATCTTGAGCATTTCATTTATTATTATGTTCCATGTTGTGGTAGCTTTTATTACTAGGGTGAAAAATGGCCAAGTGTAAATGAACTTCTGTCTAAAATATTTTTCTCAGCTGTTTTACTGAATATTTTCTGTGATTTTTTAATAATAGACTCCTATACTCTCCACAAATGTCATAATAATTCCTATGTGTGTATTGCATCTTCAAGTTTACAAGCTACTTTCACTTACAAAATCTCCTTTGAATCAGAAATCCTGCCAAGATGAACAGGATCTGTTTTGCATTAATTCCTTTATAATTTAAGAGATAAGATAGCTATGTCTTACTGTGATTAAGGGGATTTGGCAAGATCTCCAGGCTAATAAATGACAGAGCTGGAAGTACTATCCTTCTTCAGTAGTTTACACTTGTGGTCAGATTCCATGAGTTTAGGGACATTTCCATAAGGAGCCATTGAATGCACATGTGTCCATGAATAAAATCTGGGTACATATGACAGCTATGAACTAACCACAGAAATTAACTACTAAAAACCCTCCTCGTAGGAAGAGTCACTTCCCAGGACATCATATTTGAAATAAGGATTGGGCAATTTCTTTTTTTTAAAATTTTTATTAATTTTAATGGGATGACATTAATAAATCAGGGTACATATGTTCAAAGAAAACATCTCCAGGTTATTTTATCATTCAATTATGTTGCATACCCATCACCCAAAGTCAAATTGTCCTCTGTCACCTTCTATCTGGTTTTCTTTGTGCCCCTCCCCCCCCCTTCCCCCCCCTCTTTTCCCTTCCCACACCCTATAACCACCACACTCTTGTCCATGTCTCATAGTCTTGCATTTATGACCCACCTATGTATGAAATCATGCTGTTCTCAGTTTTTTTTCTGTTTTACTTATTTCACTCCGTATAATGTTATCAAGGTCCATCCATTTTGTTGTAAATGTTCCGATGTCATCATTTATTATGGCTGAGTAGTATTACATAGTATATATGTACCATAGCTTTTTAATCCACTCGTCCTCTGACGGACACTTGGGCTGTTTCCAGATCTTTACTATTGTGAACAATGCTGCCACGAACATGGGGGCGCATTTCTTCTTTTCGAACAGTGCTATGGTGTTCTTAGGGTATATTCCTATAAGTGGTATAGCTGGGTCAAAAGGCAGTTCGATTTTTAATTTTTTGAGAAATCTCCATACTGTTTCCCACTGTGGCTGCACCAGTCTGCATTCTCACCAGCAGTGCAGGAGAGTTCCCTTTTCTCCACATCTTCGCCAGCACTTATTCTGTGTTGTTTTGCTGATGAGCGCCATTCTGACTGGTGTGAGGTGATATCTCATTGTGGTTTTAATTTGCATTTCTCTAATGATTAATGATGTTGAGCATTTTTTCATATGCCTATTGGCCATCTGTATGTCCTCTTTGTAGAAATTTCTATACATTTCTTTTGCCCTTTTCTGGATTGGATTGTTTGTCTTCCTGGTGTTGAGTTTTATAAGTTCTTTATAAATTTTGGTTATTAACCCCTTATCAGACATGTTGTCTAATATGTTCTCCCATTGTGTGGTATGTCTTTTTATTCTGTTCTTATTGTCTTTAGCTGTACAAAAACTTTTTAGTTTGATATAGTCCCATTTGTTTATCTTGCCTTTTATTCCATTTGCCGGTGGAGATAAATCGGCAAATATGTTGCTGCTACAGATGTCGGAGAGCTTGCTGCCTATGTTTTCTTCTAAGATGCTTATGGTTTCACAGCTTACATTTAAGTCTTTTATCCATTTTGAGGGGTTTTTTTTGTGAATGGTGTAGGTTGATGGTCTAGTTTCATTTTTTTGTAGGTAGATGTCCAATTTTCCCAACACCATTTGTTAAAGAGGCTGTCATTACTACATTGTATGTTCTTTCCTCCTTTGTCAAATATCAGTTGTCCATAAAGCTGTGGGTTTATTTCTGGGTCCTCTGTTCTGTTCCATTGATCTATGTGCCTGTTTTTCTGCCAGTACCAGGCTGTCTTGAGTACAATGGCCTTGTAGTAAACCTTGATATCAGGAAGAGTGATACCTCCTGCTTTATTTTTTTCTTTTTAAGATTGCTGAGGCTATTCGTGTTCTTTTTTGGTTCCATATAAACTTTTGGAATATGTGTTCTATAACTTTCAAGTGTGTCATTGGTATTTTAATTGGTATTGCATTGAATTTATAAATTGCTTTGGGTAATATAGACATTGTAATGATGTTTATTCTTCCTAACCATGAGCACGGTATATGCTTCCACTTGTTTGTATCTTCCTTGATTTCTTTTATCAATGTTTTATAATTTTCCGAGTACAAGTCCTTAACCTCCTTGGTTAAATTTACTCCTAGGTACTTTATTTTTTTGGCTGCAATAGTGAAGGGGATTGTTTCCTTAATTTCTTTTGCTGACAGTTCATTGTTGGGATATAAAAATGCCTCTGATTTCTGAGTATTAATTTTATATCCTGCCACCTTGCTGAATTCATTTATGAAGTACAGTAGTTTTTTGACTGAGACTTTAGGGTTTTCTATATACAATATCATATCATCTGCAAATAATGACAGTTTTACTTCTTTTTCATTTGCATGAAATATTTTTTTCCATCCTTTTACCTTCTGTTTATGTGCATCTTTTGTTTTAAGGTGTGTCTCTTGTAGACAGCATATGTATGGATCCTGTTTCTTTATCCATACAGCTACCCTATGTATTTTGATTGGATCATTTAATCCATTTACATTTAAGGTTATTATTGATATGTAGTTGTTTATTGCCATTTTATTCTTTAAAGTTGTATTCTTCATTTGCTATATTCTTTTCCCCCTTTGAACTGTTCACAACAGGCCCCTTAGCATCTCTTGCAGAATTGGTTTGGTTTTAATGAATTCCTTGAGTTTTTTTTTTTTTTTTTTGTCTGGGATGCTCTTTATTTTTCCTTCAATTTTAATTGTTAGTCTTGCTGGATAAAGTAGTCTTGGTTGTAGGTTCTTGTTCTGCATTATGTTGAATATATCTTGCTGTTCCCTTTTGGCCTCAAGTGTTTCTGTTGAGAAGTCAGATGTCATCCTTATGGGGGCTCCTTTGTAGGTGATAGCCTTTTTTTCTCTAGCAACTTTTAAAATTTTCTTTTTATCCCTTAGCTCTGGTATTTTAACTAGGATGTGTCTTGGTGTAGATTTCTTTGGGTTTCTCTTTCATGGAGTTCTCTGTGCTTCCTGAATGTGTGAAACGTTTTCCATCTTTAATTTAGGGAAGTTTTCAGCTATGTTTTGATTGATCAAAGTTTCTATTTCTTCTTCTCTCTCCTCTTCTTCAGGAACCCCTATGATTCAGATGTTATTTCTCTTCATGTTGTCACAGAGCTCCCTTAGAGTTTTCTCAGATTTTTTGAGTCTCTTTTCTTTTTTCTGCTCTGCTTCTGTGCCTTTGTTTATTGTGTCCTCTAACTTGCTGATTTGATCCTCAGCGTGATTCATCCAGCTTTTAATTCCTCCTATTGTGGTCTTCAGTTCTGATACTGTATTTGTCATTTCTGTCTGATTCTTTTTTATTATTTCAATGTTTTTTTTATAGTTGTTATCTCTTTATTTAGATGTTTGTAATGACTATACATTGTTGCTCTAATCTCTTTGAACATCCTAACTATCATTATTTTAAACTTTGCTTCTGGTAATTGGTTATATCTGGTTCATTTAGGTCCTGTTCTGCGGATTTCTCTTGATTCATTTTGGTTGCATTCCTCTGCCTGCCCATTTTGTCTGTGTATAAGAAGGGTGTGGCAACTGGAGTCCAATGGGTGTTGCGTTTGTGTTCCCTAGGTGTGATCTGTCTGCAGGCCCGCTACCCCCTCTGCCACTGCCTACGGTGGTTGGGTATGAGCGTTGCCAGCACTGGCCTACTGCGGCTGTGGCTGTGATTTCTGCCTCTCCTCCGCGGGAGGGGCTTTGTTCTGGTGCCTGGATCTACAAGCCTCAGCCTGTCTGGGCCTTCGCCTCACCCCCACAGTTGGGGTTGCACACTGCACTCAAGCTACAAGCCTCAGCACCAAAGGTAGGGGTGAGCACCTTTGGACATCTGCGGACCCAGACTGTTCCTGGGCTTCTGCACAGCCCCTGCAGTCAGATCCTGCTCGCCGCAGTTTCTCGGGTCGGATGGGGCTGCTGGTGTGCACTCAGCTGTGAGCCTCCGCCTGTTCCGGGCTTTAGCCCCACCCCCACAGTCAGGGCCGGCTCCCGCAGCATCGCACTGTGGTTTCTCAGGCTGGGCGGGGCTGCTTGCGTGCACTCAGCTGTGAGCCTCTGCCTGTCCCTGGATTTAGCCCTGCCCCCGCAATCAGGGCCGGCTCATGCAGGATCACAGAGCAGATTTCTGCCCGTTCCTGACCTCCTGCTTTTATCCCCGCAGGTGGGGCTACAGGTGGGCCCGCAGCTGCTGGACCGCTTTTGTGCATCCCCTCCACCCCTGTTGGGCTGGACGGAGCTCACTCCGGCTGGGCCTCCTTCCCCGCCGACAGAACCGTGTTTCAGCATCCCACCGCCACCGTCTGTCCTGCAAGCCCTCAGCTGTGTGGGTGGGTGCACTGCAGTTCAGACCCTAACACTCCATACTGTAGTCCTGGAAGCTCCCTTCATCTAAGTAGCTCTGCTCTAAGTGCTGTGGGAGAGCTTTTTTGGCTTGTGTCCTGTCTTCCTTTGCTGGTATTGCTAGTTCCAAGGGAAATATTTGTTTTCAATTTGGGAAGTGACTCAGCCCAGGGGTTAGGGTGGCTGTCCCTCAGAGTGTTTCTCCCTGTGCCTTCCAGTCCACACTCTCATCCTGCTGCTCTGGTCCTCTCCTCTGTCCCCGTTCCCTGGAGCCCCGGGTGAGTGGTTGAGAGATGTTTTATGTGCTGTTCCTTCAAGAATAATCCTGGGTCTGAGAAAACTGTCTCTTTCTCACAAACAGTATCCTCATTTGTTTCACAGCTCAATACTGTTCAAACGCCTCTTCTAGGCTCTGCGACTGCAGGCTGGGGCTTTGTTCCTGGGACCCAGGTCCCTTCCTCTCCGCCAAACTCTCCTCCCGCCACACAGGTCTCTCTGGGGTGCTGTTCATTCCGGGAGCTGGGCAGCCCTCTTCGCGTTTTCGCTTTTCCTACCAATCTCAATGTGGCTTCTTCTGTGTTCCTTGGTTGAAGAGTCCACTTAGTTTAGTTCAAAGTTGGTTTATACTGATGATGGTTCTTAAAATTAAGTTATAATCCACTTTGGTTTTGGAAGTTGGAAGTTGGTACGTCTGCCTACTCCATCGCCATCTTGCTGTCTGGATTGGGCAATTTCTAAAAGCCTCTAAGAAGACTTTTATAAATAAGGACAATATTAGTGGGATGTTTTTAGTGGGTTGTAAGGCAGTTCTAGGACCCCTCTTCCCATAGCTGCCGCAAGCACCTTGGACATTTTCTTTGTTTGTTTACTTGTTTATGTTGTCAGATATTGTGCATAGCACAAGGTTGTTGTTCTTGTTTTTTTTTTTTTTCTTGGGTCTGCTTCACCATCCAAATGTTCAATGCCTTTTTGGTGTTATGACTCAGAATTATTGATTTCTGCCTTCCTGGGCCCACATCTGTCAGCCCGTCCAAGACGCCTCTCACTCTCTTCCTTGCCTTGGACACAGCCAGAATGCGCTAAAAGGCTCCCCTTGCCGCCCCTTCCCTCCTGGGTCTTACCCAGTGCTTCTGGTAAGCCTTCCGCGCTTCCTGTAAGACCCTCGTTTGTTCTGCTGTTTCCTTTACCTCCTGTTTTCATCCTCAAATCCTGGGACATCTATAGTCATTTACCTGTGAAAGACTGACTTAATACATTCTAGAACTCAAAACCTTCACTGTTTCAGAACAAAAGTATGAGTGCCATGACTTTGCATAAGATTCCATTCAATCAAGTTAAACACGTACACATCCTGTTTCTATAAATGCAATCATAGGTCCTCAGGAAAATTCCTTTGAGGGCCTGGAACTTCATGATTCATCCAGATTTGTTCTGACTCAGTTCCCTTTTCGTGGGAAGACTGTGGGATGAATAAAGCAGAGCTGTTGTTTACTGTCCTTCATTAAAGTCTCCTGAAGATTCTGTGTTTTCACAGTCCATCCCCTCCCAAAGCTTCACATCTGTACTACCAAAGTCTCTTGACAGAGTTGACAGACTTGTGTTTTTGTTTTTTAAAAAAATGCTTGCTAGCTCTTCAGATACATCTCTGTAAGAATGTAAGGGAGACATCTGTCAAGTTGAACTGTCAGTGGGTTGAGGCAAAGTTGTAACTGACCAGCACCGGAGTTCCGACATAGGAATGTGGTGGATGAATCAGAGCTGTTCTCCGCTTCCGAAGTGGAGTGGTGGTTGCTGTGGTACAAGCCCAGTTCCTCCTTCAGGACCCAGGCCCTCTCTTCTTCAGTGCATGGCATTGCCTGTGAGTGACTGACAGCTTCCAGATCTCATTCTTTCTCCTAATTACTCACTGCCTAGAATCACTTTGCCTGAGGTTGTGATCCCTCCCTGGAGGGAAGGAGCGCACAGCATCCAATGACATTTCCTTCAGAGCACAAGTGCCTGCCCCTCTTGTCTCAATTCAGAGCAAACTCTAAAAGGCCATTCAAGCGCCATGACTCCCTACAGGATCCAGAAACTTGGGGGACATCACCGGTTTGTTCTTCCCTCTGCCTAATTCTGCTTCCTTTCCTTTACTCCAGGGTTGATCCCAAGAGCTCTCCCAATAAACCTCTTTCACACAAAGCTCAGCATCTCAGAGCTTGTTTCCCAGGGAACGCAACCTTAGACAGATTGGCTGGTTATCTGCTCAGAGGGCTGGCTGAAAATTGAGGGCAAAATTCCTCAACGTCCAGCCCCTTATTGCTAAACAATCCACACTGGGCCAGAGCTGTTTGGACCCTTAAAACCCTGCACTTGACAGTGAGCTGAAACTGTGCTCATGACATAAGGATGTTGCTTGGGGTAGAACTTCCTAAGGAAAACTGGGAGTATCCAATTTTTTGACTGATATCTCTTAGTATTTCTTCTTGTTATGCTCAAAGAAAACAAAGAATGGTTTGGCCTACAAAGATTCTAAATTAGCATTCTTTAAATGTTGTCATCAATGTTGAGGGTAGGCACACAGTAGTGAACAAAAAGGATGAGGATTGGTCCTTATGATGAGAAGAAAGGCAAGTTAAATTGTAATTGAAAAATAAAATTTTAAAAAAGAGGCAATTGCAGTATGACCAGAAGTGCTGTGGTTGGGCAAGTGTACTGTGCCATGGGCAGACATATGCAAGGCAGCTAACCCAGAGTTGAGAAGGGGATTTAGAAAAGGCTTTTCTGTAAATATTAGAAGCAGGGATTGCATTGGCCCGTGAACCAGGGGAAAGGTAGTATGATATCTTGTGGAGAGGGTGGAGGTTTTCTGGATAGGCTTGTGAAGAAAGAGCTTATGGGTTTGAGCAACTGAGACGGGTCCATGGTTCTGGTTGAACCATGGGATATGGAGATGGGAGTGGTGAGGTGAGGGCAGGCCTTGGGCAGGTCAGCAGAGGTCAGATCCTGCAGGGCTCAGTAAGACAGGGTGGAGAATGAGACCTCTGTCCTCAGAGTAATAAAGAGGCATTGGTGGATTTTAGGAAGAGATTTCATCTGATCATATTTGCTTACTTTGTGAGTTTAACATTTGGGAATTGAATTATGATTTTGTTTATAACATAGATTAGTATAGTCATAGTCATGTTGACTGAAAAAAACTGAAGCCAGTGGTCCCAAAGTAATCAGAATGAGGGATTAGTCTTTTCAGTGTGCATGGGTTATAAGTGGCCTGGCTTTAAGGACATGAGTGGATTTCAAGAATTCCAAGGATCAGAAAACAGAACGTGACAGCTGAAGGTGAAAGTGTATAAGCTAGAAGCAGGGAAGCAAGCATTCCTCTGTGTGTGTGATTGTATGTGTGCTGGAAGTCTTTTCAATGTGTCTTTGTCTCTTTTTTCCTAGCTTTGGGTCTCTGTTTCTTTAATATCTTTCTCAACTGGGTCTCTCTCTGCCTCTCTAAGCAAAGCAGGCACTGAAAACATGCCTATTAAAGAGATTCCCCTGAAGACAAGCTCCCAAACCCTTTCTTAGCTGTAGCACATCCCATCTAAGTTACCAAAAAGGCCTGGAATGACATAGTTGAGCAGTGTCGAACTCAGTCTTTATGGGAAAGGAGTTTTCTGTTGTAGACTGTCTCAGGACTAAATGGAAAGCCTAAATGTTTTTCTTTCTGTTATTTTGTTCATGTCTGAGCTTCCTTAATTAAAAGGTAATTATATTTTCCCCCGAGTAAATATTTGATCTAAACTCAGCCGCTGTGCTGACATCAATACTGCACAGAAAGGTTTTCCCAAACTCAAATCTGTTGTGGATGCCCAAACCAGACTCTCCAGTGAGTCACAATTTTTTCTGCAGAAAAAAATCATTCCTATTGCTAAACTGTGGGGGAGGAACTGAACACAGATATTGATCTGGGAAGAATAAATGAAAGAAAATGACCAGAATAAATAAAGTTTGGGGAACCAAATCATTGAAATCATTTGTCCCCATCAAAACTCCCACTCCAGCCAGCTGTTCTTTACTTTGAGGGCGAAAAATGAACATTGACTGATATACTTGTGAAGGGCTGGGGTATGTTTTTGTATGAAGATATTATTGGAGCTACTGCTGCTTTCTTGATGTCTGTCACACATATTATTTTCCCCAACTCCATTCTGTTTGAAGTGAGATGTTGCTTCACACCGGCAATTTAGATTGGCTAATTGATGTTGCCAAGGAGGAAGTCTCTCTTGGTTACTTGGTCACTCTTCTGCACTCAGAAGTGTTTCTAATCCCTTGCATGATTATCTGCATGGCGTGCGAGCACATCTGGTGCTGAGACTAGAACAGCGGCTAAGGACACAGAGTGAAACCTTAGCCCGAGAGTTCAGGGCCTAGAGTTCCTTGAACAGACTGCCTCTTGATTAAGCCAGAGTACTCTGCAGTGTGCTATTTAATAGTCATTGGATGAAGTTTACTTGCATGTTTTTTTTATATAAATGAACACCTTCCAGCATAATGAGTGGTTGGAAAGAGTGTGAGGGAGAAAGAAAGAGTTGGGAGAGGTTGGCAGGCTCAAGTGTCAGGTCTATTGTGATTAGCATGACATCACCAAGTCCCTGACCTCCCTGGACATCTTTTGTTAAAAGAAGTCAGAGGCTAGATGGTCATTGATATCCCCTCTACCCACTTAATATTCTGGATGGATGCATTTTGGGGCCTAATCTGAGAAAGCTGTTCTGTCGCTTAAGCAGTTCAATTCTCTTTCCTAGAGATAATAGGAAAAACTATGTCCATAATATTGGTTGTTCTTATTTCTTGAGTAGGGTTAATTGATTTTTTAAAAATTTTGGTCATTTTAGCTGCAGAAGAGCATTATTTAATGTGTTCTTTCTTTTTTTCCATCAAAATGCACTGTTTGTGTGAGTGGGTGTGGGTGGATGCCTGGGGAAGGATGGGTTTGAAGGAACTCGAAATGATCAGTTATCCCAACAGAATTCAATGGACATCTGAAGGACCAACTTAGCAATTTTCCCATCTTTGTGTACTCTGCGTTTTATATCGACTTTTACTCAACAACTGCTGTCTTCTAGAATTCCTCTAACTCCCCATTATATTTTTTCTAGGCCTGCCTGAAATGAGTTATTTACAAAGACTTATTAAAGATCTTCGAGGTTTCTGATAATTCAGTTTCACTCTGAACCCAGTAGCTCCTCACTAAAGATTTGTGGAATGGAGTCGAATACTTCAAACGTTAGGTCTTAGATGTGGCCACTCTTTAAGGAGGCCTCAGTGTTCATGTCCATAGGGGTGAGGGAACCTTAAGCCAGCAAAAGAAATTGCTGAAGGGCAGCGGTATTGCTGTGTTTTGTAGAAAGACCTCACTCACTCAATGCTTCTTCTGGTGGTGCCAAGCAGTGCTACATTTACTCACCTTTGCTAGATTTGTTAAGGAACACCTACTAACATTTTTTACAGTTTTATTGAAAAATAATTTTCATATATCACTATATAAGTTTAAGGCATACAGCATGATGGTTTGATTTACATACATTGTAAATGATTACCACAGTAAGTTCACCTACAGTCTATTTTCTCATATAGATACACTAAAAAGAAAGAAGAAAACAATAAAGGAAAACACATTTTTCTCTTTGTGTTGACAACTCTTAGAATTTATTCTCTTAACGACTTTTCTATATATCATACAATAGTGTTTGCTGTAGTCATGTTGTACAGGACATTGCTAGTAGTTATTCATCTTGCAACTGGACATTGTGTACCTTTGGACCACCTTTCTCCAATTCTCCCTTCCCCCAGCTTTCTCTTCTGGTAACAAGTCTGATCTCATTTTCTATGACATTTTTTTTTCTTTTTAAAATGATATCATATATAAGTGAGATCATACAATATTTGTCTTTCTTTGTCAGACTTATTTTACTTAGTATAATGCCTTTGAGTTTCATCCATGTTATCACAAATTGTAGGATGTCCATGTGTTGTTTATGGCTGAATAATAGTCCTGTGTGCATATCAAAATGTCTTTATTTATTTATCTATCTTTGGACACTTGGGTTGTTTTAGTGATTGGATGGATGGAGGGAAGGATGGAGGGATGGATGGATGGATGGATGGATGGATGATGATGGATGGGTGGATAAGGTTCTGGAATGCTCGGAGTTGTAGGAAAACTAAGCAAGCAGGAAAAAATGAACCTGCCATATAGCATCTATCTACAGCTGTGTGCACAGGCTTATCTGCCAGTGAACATATTTAAGGTCTGTTTTTTAAATTTTTGCTTAAGAACTCAGAATTGCTTAGTGCAATTGGCATGCCAACTTACTTCACTTGGTCAGATAAGTTCAAAACATGTGTCTCTCTTAAAACTCCTCTCTCAAGCAATCTAATTCTGAAATTAATAAAGCCGTGTCTGTAAATCAGTAACTGATCTCTGTATCTTTGTATTGTAGTGCTGTTTCTCCACAATAAAGTCAAAGTTTTGAGAAATATGTTTTTGGCTCAAAATAAAGGATTCTTTTGTAGAAAGTTTTGTGGAATCTTAAATGCCTTCCTTTTGGGGTTATCCTTTTTCCTTTAGCATGGCCCATTACTCCGAGGAACTTTTCTTTTTTCTTGGACTTTATACCTCACTTGTATCTTTTCTGGCCAATCTTACCTTCCTAAATTCCTTCCATGGAACTTAAGGCCCAAAGCATTTTTCAGAGTTCACGAACAGGTAGGTTCATAGCACTTACATGACAAAGCAAATTCTGAACTCAAGACTGCTATTTTCTCTCCTACTCTAGCACAGCACTGACCTCCTTGCCTACATAGTGGGTTCCCATTCCTCTATTTTGTTGTGTGGACTTGAGGATTTAGAGAAGAGCAACCATTCATCAGGGGCAAGATAGTCAAAGTCAAAGCCCTGGCCGGTTGTCTCAGCAGTAGAGCATCAGCCTGACGTGTAGAAGTCCTAGGTTCGATTCCCGGCCAGGGCACACAGGAGAAGTACCCATCTGTTTCTCCACCCTTCCCCCTTTCCTTTCTCACTGTCTCTTCCCCTCCCGCAGCCAGAGCTCCATTGAAGCAAAGTTGGCCCAGTCACTGAGGACGGTTCCATGGCCTCCCCCTCAGGTGCTAGAATGGCTCCGGCCATGCTGGAGCCACACCCCAGATGGGCAGAGCATCGCTTCCGGGTGGGTATGCCAGGTGGATCACGGTCGGGCGCATGTGGGAGTCTGTCTGACTGCCTCCCCGCTTCTAACTTCGAAAAGATACCAAAAAAAAAAAAAAAATAGATTGTCAAAGTCAAATGCCCTACAGAGTCAGGCTGAAAGTAGCCAGGACATGTGTAGCTCCTGATCATCACTCATGGTCCGTGCAGAGAGGTGGTTCCACAGCAATATTTTTACTTCCAGCACTTTGAGGTTTTATTTTGTTGTTGTTGTTTTCAAACAAGTGTGTTTCAGGGAAACGTTGTCAGATCGAAATCACTACCTGAACTTGGCATTGACACAACTCACCCTGGTGCAGAAGCAGTGTTAGGTACTCCTAGCAGGTAAAACTGACTTGGGGAGCCGGAGAGAGATCTCACATACCGGGTGTTAGGCTGATACCCCAAATTGGGGTGGCTTGTACTTCTTTCTGTCTCTCTAGCGTTGTTTATTTCTGGTGTCAGCATGTTCTCACCTTTTGGAGAGCCACCCCTCCCCACTGTCATTCCTCATGGTTTAGATGCTTATTGTTGGAAGACAGTTCTCTGCGGGTCTCCTGCATTTCTGTACAGCCTGATTCAGCTTGGAGGACAGAGATAGGTTCTCCCTGCAGGCAGTGGGTAGGTTCGTTTCTACCTCTCTCTGGGATGGAGGGGTGGGTCAGCTTTGCTGGCAGCAGCATCGTGAATCCAGACAAATGTGGAGTGCCGTGACATGCAAGGTGAGTGCCTTTGGAAAAGACAGCCTGAGGGGAAGGCAGGAAGCATGGATGTGGGAATGCTTGGGAGCTCCTGAGGCTGAACAAACTCATAAAGTTGGGAATTTTGCATTGTAGAGGTTTGGGAATCTAACTGCATCACTCCAGGATGTTATATGACGTGAAAAGGAATGATGATCAAGTTGAGGTTAGATTACCAGCAGAGTATTGTTTTTATTCAGTGGGAAAGTGCTGTGGGACTTAGTTAACCCAGTGTACCCTACGAGGTAAGGAGGTTGGCACACTCTTTCAGGACCAGGTTTGTTTGTAAAGGGGAGTATCACTTTTTCCTTTCATTTATTTATTATTCTCTATGTGTATACATATCTGTGTACATTTATGTGCATGCCTGTGTACAAGTGTATCATGTGTGCATATGTATGTACTTGTATACATGTATGTGCTTATAATTGTTTGTGTACTTAGGCATTTATCTTTCTATTTGGAGGTGCAGAATCATAATCATTGTCTCAGTATTTTAGTACTAAATTTTATTTTATTTTGTTATTTATTTATTATATTTTTCAAAAGACAGAGAGAAAGAGAGAGAGAGAGAAAATGGAGAGAGATGAGAAGCATCAACTTGTAGTTGTGGCACTTTAGTTATTCATTCATTGCTTTTCATACATGCCTTGACTGGGGGGCTTCAGCTGAGCCAGTGACACCTTGCTCTAGCAAAAAAAAAAAAAAAGAAACCTTGGACTCAAGCCAGTGACCTTTGAGCTCAAGCCAGTGACCATGGGATCAAGCCCATGACTCTGCACTCATGCTGGTGAACCTCTGCTCAAGCCGGAAACCTCAGCATTTTGAACCTGGGACCTCAGCATCCCAGGTTGCTGCTCTGTTTGCTGCACCACCACCAGTCAGGCTGAGTACCAATTTTACATAATCAACAGTGTGTTTATTACCAAATGTCCTTTTATCTTTCTAGTAATAGTTTCAACTGGTGGTAGAGAAGAGGTATGATAAGGAAGGAGATAAAGCTTATCAGGCAGAGTTGTAGCAGGGGGTATTAACGGACGGAAAGAGAGTATCGGAAGCAGAAAATCACAAACAAGAAAGTATGCGAAAAACCATTTCAAATACTAAACCTTTTAGGAAATGCACCTATTCTCTGTAGGCTTCAATTAATTCTGCATATTTTACTGGACTTTATATTTTTTAAATTGTAAGTCACCTAAACAGTACATTATCACCCTTCCAAGATGTTTGAGTCATACCTGTCCAGGTCTCCTCCCTTGCCTTCTGGTTTCCTGCCTCTGTACTTACACGCATGTTGTACCACAACCTCCCCCTCCGTAGCACTCTGTGTCTTATCTCACCATGTCCAGACCTACCCAGAGCCTGGACCCAAATAACCACCAAATTCACAAGACCCCATCATCCTAATGATGCCATGTCTTACTTTCCCTCTGACACAATGAATGATAATGTTTTGAGTGATGCTTTGCCACCCCCCCTTTTTTTCTCTTTTAGTTTTTTTAATGCAGCCATGTATGGGGTTAATGGTAAGGGGCTTCTCACACCCCCACTGCATTGCCCGTGCCTCAGAACAGGCTGGGGCTCAGCAGCTGCTGCAGTCACTAGGTGGAGACATCCCAGGGCAGGCTGACGGCACCAATGAGGGAGACAGCTCAGCTGCTGATGAACTGTAATACGCGGCTGGGGGGCAAGGGGACAGCATTGGAACTTGTACCTGTGTCTTTCCCAAAGGACAGGTAGTGGCCCTTGTCAGTCACAAAGACACCTGGATCCCTGATTCCTGGGGTGCAGAAAGATCTCTGCCAGGTCTCCCTAGGTGCCAGTCACAGTCACCCCACACCTTGCCATAGCACGCCTAGAGACTACGATGTAGAATCGTTCACCTTGGATATGGATGTCAGTGACGGGGCCATCCAGCTGGTTGCCAAATGAGAAAACTGTTCACTGCTGCCACCTCCATATTCTCCCTTGTAGGAGGAGGCTGTGACCTGAACTGGCTCCGGGCAGGTGCCCCATACATGACTGTCTAATGCCCAGCCTGCAGTGAGACTTCCCATAAATGCTCCTCCTCTATCCTTTCACACATCTCTCTCTTCTTGCGAGGCTGTGTCTGGGTTTTCCTTACTTTCTTACTGACAGTTCCTGTGGAGAAACTCTTTATTCAGAAGAACGCTGGACATCAGGGCAGAATTCTGGGCCGAGGTCTCTCCAACACTTCTTAGCTGTGTGAACGTGCAGCAGCCACTTCATTCTCTGGAGCCTGTGTTTCTCTTGGGGTTGTTGTGAGGACTTAATGGTTAATGTGAGCTAGGCTCCAGGGCATATACACACTGGTGAGCACCAAGGAGGTGTTTCTGTGTGAATCAGGTGCGCACCAGTGAAACCAGGGTCTCATTCTAAGGAGTGGTGATCCTTCAGGCTCCACAACAGCGTGGAGCTGCCCTGCTGGTGTCAGAGGCTGAAGTCCAATGTCGCTTTTCACTTCTTCCTCTCTCTCTCTCACTCACTCACTCACTCACTCACTCAGATACACACAGACACACATACATACACTCCCCCCCCAATTTTCTCTTTTTCTCTCTCCAAGTAATTTTAAGATTCATTTCTTGAGACTGGCACTAGGACATGTCACCAGTGGGATGAAGCTATATGAGGAGTGCACAGAAGTTGGAGTCCTTTTCTTTCTTTAAGAAAAATTTTCACGTGAGAGTAAAAATATAATTGGACGTTGAAACTTCCAGATAAGCTTTTGTTCACCATTTGTCATGAATTTATAGGGGGAAGCAAAAAAATAAATAAATAAAAAAGAGAGAGAGAGAAAGAAATCAATATTCTACAGCGCTTCTTTCATCCCAAGGAAGTTGAAAGACTTCAGCTGCAAAGTGAAGAGATCAGAGGAGAAACAGATTTCTAAAGAAAAAAGAACACCCCATCTTAACAGTGTCATTTGGAAGAACAGACTCTTTCTGAAGCAATTTCTGATCTCCTTTGCAAAGGCGATCACTTTTAATGGGCTACCACAAGGATGAGAAGCAAGAAAAAGGTACAAAGAGAAAAATGCAGGGTATAATTTTCTGTTCTCTGTCGTTTTGGGGAAAGAGATCCCAGCTGTAAATGTAGACAATTTGCAAACATTTAAGCCAGACTTTCTGCCAACTTTAAATGATTTTGCCAATCAAGACAAAATATCACTCTCTGTTACGACTCCAAGCAGCTGGGAGGTAGCAAATAGGGCTGACCTTCCCAAGGCTTGATTTAAGGGGATCCTTCCTGGGCATGCACCAGATTTATCTACAGTGCTATTGATGTAGTTGCATGACTTTTGTACCAGTGCAGCTTGATGAATATGTTTAAGAATTTCCTGTTGTCTGAATGCTTTGGTATCATACATGAAACACATTTATTTTGTTCAACAACTGGTACCAATTTGTTCTATCAAACCTCATGGCTCTGATTGGTTTGTCAGCATTGCTGACCTAGTGTATGACTTAGCCTGCAGGCTGCTTTCAGAGGCTAGTGCCTCCATCCAGCCCTCCTGATAAAAGCTTCAGTCCCATGTGACCTTTTGCGCCTGACTCAACCCTGTCTTCTAATTGACCCCTACTTGGAGACATCACATCACATCACTTCCCCTGCCCCTGTACCTGTACATGGCAAGACAGTATGATAGTGGTGGTTCCATCTCTGGCTCACTGGCACGTTCATATCTTACCTATATATCCCTTGTGAATAGGAAACTTAACGTTTTCCATTCTACACCATTTCTCTCTGGTGCTCTTTTCCTACCTCCAGCAGCACAGGGCCTTGCTCTCAAACTCAGTGTGCAAACTGACATACTGGGGACCACGATGTCATTTCCCCTTTTGCTTGGAACCCCCTTACCTCTCATTGTTGGGGAGAGGAAAATGGCTTCGCTGAGAAGTCCTCCAGTACCTCAGCCTCCCTTCTTTCCTCTATCAACAAGGTGGGTGTAGAGAGGCATGGGTGGGAGAGAAAGGGAGTGTTCGTGTTGGTTCTACTGACCTTTTATCTTTCAACAAGCCCTGTGGGATGGTGTCTGCTTCTTTGTCCTTGGGATGTTGACACTTAATGCATCTTCTCTCAGTTGCAGGCAAAACAGGACTCTCTTCCTACCATTATCCTGGTATGCTGTAGGTAATAACTTTTACTAAAAAGGGGAAGAATGAAAGGGAAAGTGTTAGGAAGGAGTAATGAATATTCTTGTTGTGGCCCAGAAAATGGTGCCAGGATGCCCATGGATCAGGAATACTGGGATCTTTAATGGGATGTGAAATAGTGGGGCTTCAATGGAATATAGAATACTGGGATCTTTAATGGGATGTGAAATAGTGGGGCTTCAATGGAATATGGAATACTGGGATCTTTAATGGGATGTGAAATAGTGGGGCTTCAATGGAATATGGAATACTGGGATCTTTAATGGGATGTGAAATAGTGGGGCTTTAATGGAATATGGAATACTGGGATCTTTAATGGGATGTGAAATAGTGGGGCTTCAATGGAATATGGAATACTGGGATCTTTAATGGGATGTGAAATAGTGGGGCTTTAATGGAATATGGAATACTGGGATCTTTAATGGGATGTGAAATAGTGGGGCTTTAATGGAATATGGAATACTGGGATCTTTAATGGGATGTGAAATAGTGGAGCTTTAATGGAATATGGAATACTGGGATCTTTAATGGGATGTGAAATAGTGGGGCTTCAATGGAATATGGAATACTGGGATCTTTAATGGGATGTGAAATAGTGGGGCTTTAATGGAATATGGAATACTGGGATCTTTAATGGGATGTGAAATAGTGGGGCTTCAATGGAATATGGAATACTGGGATCTTTAATGGGATGTGAAATAGTGGGGCTTTAATGGAATATGGAATACTGGGATCTTTAATGGGATGTGAAATAGTGGGGCTTTAATGGAATATGGAATACTGGGATCTTTAATGGGATGTGAAATAGTGGAGCTTTAATGGAATATGGAATACTGGGATCTTTAATGGGATGTGAAATAGTGGAGCTTTAATGGAATATGGAATACTGGGATCTTTAATGGGATGTGAAATAGTGGGGCTTCAGTGGAATATGGAATACTGGGATCTTTAATGGGATGTGAAATAGTGGGGCTTTAATGGAATATGGAATACTGGGATTTTTAATGGGACAGGGAATACTGGGGTCTTTATCCCCAGAGCCTGGGAAGCACCTGGCACGTGCTTACTGGGTGTAGACTCAAAGAAGGTTCCAAAGTCAAGGTGTCAGAAGGCACTGGTGTGATTTTCCTATGAAAAGAAGACCAAATTGAAAAGAGAGTCGTTCTGGAAGAAATGTATCCCCAGTTTTTTCTTCTTTTTTTTGGTCATGGAGTTCCAATGTTTGCTTCCCCTGCCCTGTCCACATAACACTGTGCAGTGGGAAAGTCGGAATTATCTCTGAAGTGACCTTGAATAATGGTGACTGTCAGTACAGAACAGCCATTTTGAAAACTTGCATTTAGCTTGGTGTGGCAACCTGAATGTCATTACAACCCTCACTTCTGAAGTCTGACGGACTTAGGGAGATACATTGGAAAATAGTGGCTCACAGCTGCCTAGAATGAGGGAGTCAACGCCAAGCCATACTACCTCGAGAACTGGGCAGGAGGGGCCTTTTTCCTGGGCCACACATGTTCACCAATCAGACACGCCCCGTATTTGATAAAGAATACCCCGTGCCTGAGTTACCCAGGATCGAGCACTCAACATGGGTAGCTAAACATCCACTCTTATGACTGCTGATACTGTTCAGGCCCCAGGGACACACTTCCCTACATCTCTTGTCCAGTGTTCTCAGACAAAAGATGGCTGCGTTTGAATGCCGTGAGGATTTGGGGGTTGTGCTGTCTGAGATGGATGCTGTCTTGGAGCCTGGTGAGGATTTGAGCAGCAAAAGCACTTAGGTAAGACAAAAGACTAATTGAATTGTAAAACCTTTCTCTCAGCATGAGTGCAGTAGTTTATTACATAAAATGCATTATTTTTCAATAGTACTGAGCAATCATTTTCTGGCTTCTCTTCATGGTTCCAGACGTACTTGTGAACCAGTGAGCTCTTTGCAGTTCTTGCATGTGGTGGCTGAAGAATACTTTCAATATTAAACAACTACTCAGCCCCAAATCACAGGTCCATCAACAGAATGCCCAGATGTGAGCAAAAATAATTCAGTTCAGTTGTCTTTGATATTTTGCTGACTTTCAGTTATAAGAAAACCATGGTTTTATATACATTTTAAAATGTTACAGTTGTAGAGCCTGGCTGGTTAGCTCAGTCGATTAGACTGTCCCAAAACGCCAAGGTTGTGGGTTTGATCCTAGGTCAGGGCACATACAAGAAGTAATCAATGAATGTACAACTAAGCGGAACAAGAAATGAATGTCTCCCTTTCTCTCTCCCTCCTGCAGGTATAATATTAGGCCTTATGTAAATTGTTGGGTCATACTACTTGCCTTATAAAAGTTAGCTTCCTTCCCTTTTGTTTGCATAGTTAAAGGACAGCTGGAGCTCAGAAACTCTTGTCAACATATTACAGAGGTGTGACTTTTAGACCATGGCTGAGACTCCCCCAACTTGATGTAGCCTGGTCTTTCCCCATAGAGTTCAAGACAAATTCTGCGTTAAAAAATTTTTTTTTAAAAAAGAATGTGATCCCTCAAATGTTCTATTTTCACTAAAACTCTATGTTGGTTAGAATCAATAACAAACAAGCCAGATTTAGAGCTTGTTACTATGTGTTTAAATATAGTCTCTTTTTCTCCCAGCACAGATGCAGGTTTACTTGGTTAGGCAAAATGTATGTTTTGTCTAAGCATTTAAGGATCATTTTGGTCTCTAACAGTAACAGGGACAACAGGAATATTAACTGACTATGAAATAGCACTTTACAATGCTCCACATAGTATATATTTTACCACCTGCTAATAAGTGAAGGGGGAGAACTGTGGCTTCTGACATTTTGATAGATTTAGTTGCAAAGTTAATGGCAGTGTGAAAGGATTTGCACATCCACTCAGTATTATGTTCTACTGACAAACTAAGCCCAGACATTAATTTCCATTTGGGTTACGCATTTCAGAACATTTTAAATTCTATTTTCTTTTCACAGAAATCAAAACATAACTGTAGTCTTCAGAGTGTTTATGGTTTATTTTTTATTTTGGCAAATCAATAACCCGTTCACTGGGGAAAGCATAATTTGGAGATTAGAGTGTTTGACCTTTAATTTTTCAGAAGTCTTAGGGAACTTGCATTTGTTGCTCATGGTGGTAGGTTTGGGGTATGTATCATTCTACGTAAAGAAAGGCAATTGAATACAAACAAGGAGCCAAGAAATCTAGATCTTAGGCTCCACTTGAACCTTTCTGAACCTCATCTCACCTGCTTAATTGCAATCATAGGTATGCCCCATTGATGTAATAAGGTTGTTGTGAAGAACAGACTGGATGATTGATGTGAAAATCTTTAGAAAGCCACTCTTCAGGGAAAATAAAAAGTGTCCAAAAAAAAAAAAAAAAAAGGATATTATTTTAGACCAAGATGCACAAATTACAGCCTCGGGGGCAAATTTGGCCCTCCACTTATTTTTGTAAGGAAAGTTTTATCAGATCACAACTACATCTATTTACTTATGTATTGTTCATGGAGCACTCCCATGTGGGAATGGCAGAGTTGAATAGTTGTGACAGAGAACATAGGGTTTGTAAAGCCTGAAATGCTTGCTATTGGGCTTTTTGTGGAACATTTCTGCTGACCCCTGTTATAGGGCATAGGCTGTTTGTTTGAAATTCTCAAGTGTAAGAGAGATAGATGCATCTAATATTAATTTTTTAGGAAGAACTATAGGTCATCTGCTGTTGATGATGGAAGATTCTTCTTTAATGAAGAATGGCAGCTTATAAATAAAGAAGGGATGATAATATCAGAAAAATCTCCATTTTTACAGTCCCTAGGAAACAACTGACCCAGACAAGAATTGTCAATGGATGTTAAAATCTTGATATAAAGTGGTTGTTGGTAAAAAAAAAAAAAAAGTATGCTCACACGGCGTGAAAGCATGATGCCACAAATTACTTGCTAATTGTAAAGGAAAAGCATAACATTTCTAAAGGAGATCTCTGTGGTCACTACTCTACCCACGTGCCCCAATCTATCATCACTAAAAGTGAGACCGATGGACACCATGGGGCAAGCTTTTGAAAACCATCGTTATGACGCATTCTTGTCAAAAATGTGTAAGATGGATTTAATCAAGACGTAAACATGATTTTCAGTTGATACAAAATACAGAGCATAAAGGACTCAGTTAAATGACACCAAAAGGAAACCAATCCGACCAATTCAAAACCGAAAACATGCGTAGGCTCTTCGAGATTATTAGAGTTATGGCAACCAAATGGAGTGTGGGATCCTTGAGCAGGCTCAGTGTGAAGGAGGACAGCTATGAAAGATAGTGAGAGTGAGCTGGGGAGAATTTGAATATGGACTGGAAACTGGCTATTATTAGAGAATTATTGTTAAGTGATAATATCATCCTATTAATGTGATAATGGCATTGTGGTTATGCAATGCATGCTGAAGTTTTCTGAATTACTTTCAAATGCTTGGGACAAAGAAATGCACCAACACATCAGCAAAATATGGTAAAATGTTAACAAATTCAAATCTAGGTGATAGGCAGATGGTAGTTCATTTTATTATTCTTTTAACTTTTCTACGTTTGAATATTTTCAAAACAAAAATGTGGGAAGCAAATCCAACCAGCTATTATTGCAGTGATGGGCAATCTTTTGAGCTTGGTGTGTCAAAATTCACCAAAAAAACGAGCATAACTCGGGTGTTGTGTCACTTTGAGAAAAACGGCCTAACCGGAAGTCCCAGAACTAGATGCTCTGTGCCAAAGTTCTGTTGTTCTGGCCTACAGACCTCCGGCACAGAGTGTCTACACTACAGCAAATGTTTTATCCTTGGCTACTGCACCTGGCTGTGCAGGAGCCGAGGATGAAATGTCCTTCTCGGCATGCGGCCCCATACTTCGGCCGCATGTCATTGAAAATGGCTACGCTTGTCAGTGCTGACACCTGTGTCATAGGTTCGCCATCACGGTATTATTTTTTGCTTAGTTGATGAAGTACAGAGCCCAGGGAATTGGCATCTACATGTGGGGAAACCTGTGCTTTCAGACGTTAGGTCAATAATGCTGTGCTGTGTTGTTTTCTCTGGTGTCCCCTGTCCAGTCGCTCAGGCGAAATAATTAGATATATAACATTCTCTTTATGATTTTTCCTTGTGGATGTTCATTCCTGCTGGTGATTTATCTAGCCAGGGATCCCACCCAAGCAATATTTTTTCCTTAGAAAATCTTGTCTTGCTAGTTGTCACCCATAATTCCAGCCTGTCAAAATCTTTAGAATTTTGATTTACTCATTCAATCTGCTAATTATCATTCCCAGTCTTATGACATCTGAATGGTTGATGAGCTTACTTTCTATGTCTTCATCCAAGTAGGTAATAAAGATATTGTTTTCTCCCCTCCCCTGAAGCCTTCTAGAGAATACTCCCTTCCAGGCTGTCCAGCCCTTTGTGGGGCCCGTGATCCAGCCAACAACAAGCACACTCTGCCATCTCTGACTCAGGAACTGTGGTGTATCACTTTAGGTGCTCTTGGCAGCGGTGCTTCCTCCAGCTGCTGCCCCTGTGACCGGTTTGCTGTGGGCTCTCATTGTCTCCATATGGGTGCCTCCTGATTGTGACTCCCTCATGCCTTAGCTGAGGCACTTACCACCACTACTGAATCTGTGATTTCTTCTCTAGAGGTCATTTTCCTTTTAGCCATACTCCATAGACCAGTGATGGGCAATCTTTTGAGCTTGGTGTGTCAAAATTCGCCAAAAAACCAAGCATAACTCGGGTGGTGTGTCACTTCGAGAAAAACGGCCTAACCGGAAGTCCCAGAACTAGACGCTCTGTGCCGGAGTTCTGCTGTTTTGGCCTACAGACCTCGGCCACTGCTCCTGACCATGCAGGAGCCGAGGATAAAACCTCCTTCTCGGCATGCGGCCCCATACTTTTCTGGTATGCGGCTGCATGAGGCCCCGTGTCATCGAAAATGGCTACGTGACACGTGTTTCATAAGTTCACCATCACAGCTATAGAGTATACTTACAATTATAAAGAAGCAAAATTAGTGTCCTGAGCAGATTAAATAGGTATAAAAGTTTTGGCACTAAATATAAGCTCCTTACTTAGATCTTCATTTAGAACATATTTACTCTTATGAAGCATTCAATGCTAACAAGCTTTTGATATATTTTTCTGACCATGGAAGCATCTTATTAAAAACTGGGGGTGGCGCCATTTTTGATGGAGTATACTGAGTGACAGCTTTATGGTATCAGGAAAAAAATAATCATAAAATAGAAAACAGTACATGAGAAAGTCATAAGAACCCTAAAGCATGATGGCTAGGAAAGTTAATACACCCAACAAGTATTTGCTGAACTCTTACTCTGTGCCAAGTACTGTTGAACCAAGAAGAAGACAGAGGTGAATGTGACTGACAAGGCCCTGACCCTCAGCAGATTGTATTCCATGGCTGGGATGGGAAAGGATGTGGAGACAAGTAAATACACTTAAACAAGGCTATTCTAGGGCATGGTAAGTCCTGAGAACGAAATACATGGGAGCAGGTGTAGAGAGCAGCTTAGCTGGGGAAAGGGGTAATGATGAAATGAAAACCTCCCTGTCCATAGCCAGAGCGCAAATATTCCATGTAGAGTATAAAGCAGGTGTGAAGGTCATGAAGTAGAAAAGTGTTCAGTGGATTCAAGCCATAGAAAGGCCAGAGAAGCTGGAATGTGGCTAACTCAGGCAGGGGTAAGTCGGGGTGGCAGGGGAGTGGTCAGTGGATGATGTGAGCTGATATTAAAGAGTTAGGAAGGGGGAAACTCTTGTGAGGTCTTACAATTAGTGGTGAGGATATGGATTTTTATAAGAGGAGTAAAATCTATTGAAAGGCTGTAAGTAGTAGTGATATGATCTGATATATATATATATATATGATCATATATATATATATATATATATATATATATATATATGAAGGTTGTCTGTGAAATAGACAATGTCTTGGAAGGGGGCAAAATTGAAAATAGGTTAGAAATTTATTGCAGCAGCTTAGCTAAGAGACAATGGTGGTTTGAACTAAAATTCTCGTAGTGGAAAGAGAAAGAAGTGCTTATGTTTGAGGTTTGTTTTAGAGATTGATATAACCAAATTTCTCAAGAATTGGGCTTGTGCTTGGGTGGGGTCGAGGTCATAAACAACCAGTGGAAATCAGAATCAGAGCTGACTGCTGCTGCCCCCTTGGCTTGAACAGCATGGGCAGTGGTGGTACCATTTCTGCGAGGAGGAAGACCTAAGTGAGAAATGGACTGGGAGGGATGGAGCTGAGTGCCCTTCGGGCTGTGTTTGGTTTGGGAAATTATTGGAAAGCCACATAGAGGAGTCGAGAAGGCACTTGACTATGCAGATCTATGAAAGAAAATGAAGGACATATATCTTATGTATCTCAAGAACTTCTGAGGCTTGTTATGAGGGAGAGGATAGAAATTTTTTTAAATTATTTATTTATTTATTTTAGTGAGGAGAGAGAGAGAGAAAGAGAGGAGGGGGGAAGGAGCAGGAAGCGGCAGCTCCCATATGTGCCTTGACCAGGCAAGCCCAGGGTTTTGAACAGGCAGCTTCAGCAATCCAGCTGGACGCTTTATC
This sequence comes from Rhynchonycteris naso, assembly GCA_037038555.1. Taxonomy (NCBI): domain Eukaryota; kingdom Metazoa; phylum Chordata; class Mammalia; order Chiroptera; family Emballonuridae; genus Rhynchonycteris; species Rhynchonycteris naso. Next base: position 56,397,611 of record CM073004.1, read on the forward strand.
CACTGCGCCGCCACAGGTCAGGCAAGGATAGGAATTTAATGGGGCTCTAAACTTTTTGAGATAAATATTGGTGAGAGTTATTATTGCTGCATAAATTTTGAAACCATCAAGTACTTAATTGGGCAAAAGTTGATGTTAGTATTTATAAAGGCCTAGGAAAGGTCTCCCAAAGTGAGATAAGCTTCTTTTATTAAGAAGACGGGGGGGGGGGACTGTTTTTCTTATATGAACACTCGGTTCACTCTAGCCTGTCTCATATTTATTAAAATTATCTTTTAAAACTTTCCAAGAGCCCCTGGGCCAGTTAACCTCCACTTGTACCTCCCTGTTTTCCTAGCTGAGGAACAGAGACAAATGAACTCAATCATCTCTAAAGGTATACCAGATGCTAATTTTTTTTTTCTTCTTTAAAGCTGGGTCTAAGGGTCCCAATTAGTTAAAGCAATCACTCTTAAGAGGAACTCAGAATGACTAAAACTATTTAAGGAATGGCAAAGTTCTGAGGTGTATCATGTACACTTATGATTGTGGGTAAGGGCTGGAATGCCAAGGTCATTTGGCCTTGACCCAAGGAGACTAGGTTCCATGTTAGGGTGGGAAGTGTGGCGATGCTTCTCCCATCATGGCCGCCACAGCAGAGGCCTCCTTAGCCAGAGGATAACCACATCTTCCTCTCAGCCTGTGAAACCTTTAGTTCTGAAGAAAGTTTTGTATGATATTTTTTCCTTTTCTTAACTTAAAATTTTTACACAATATTGGCTTCTTAACAAGCAAATTCTGCCTTCCTTCTCCCGAAATCACTCTTCCAGGACTGCCTGCTGATTTATTTTGCCGACGAGAGCCGTGGTTTTATTTCCTTTCGCTATGTGTGGGATGGCTTCAATGCAGTTATGCTCAAGCCTCTTGGTGGGAGAGCCCGCTGAATTCGTAAAGGTGTCATTATTTACTCTTTTCATATTCTCCAAGAGTGGCATTCGCGTGGCTTGATTACAATGAGGGCATTTGGTGCGAGATCATGAGAACTTCTTGTGGGATGTCAGGCAGCATTTGCTGCATCAGGCAGCATTTGCTGTTTCCAGCTTCATTTCTTCTTGACCACTTTCGTCACATGTTCACCTTTTGCCAAACATTGATGGTGCCTAACAGATAGAGCCCATTGCTTTTTGTGCTGACAGTTGAAAACTCCTTGATCATGTCAGAAATGAAGGGAACAGAGGCGTTTGCCTGATTAAAATAAATTGCGAGATCCTGATTCAAGTCCCTGAAGACCAGAGAAGAAGAGAGGAGCTGACGTCCATCAGTTCCAGTCAGGAGATGACAAATACCTTTCTGCAACGGGACTGTTGAGTTGGGAATTTGTGGCTCATTTAAAGGAAAAAAAAGAAAGGGAAAGACTGAGGGCAAACTGGATTTGGGGAAATCTCATACCAATCCTTCTCTGGAGACCGTTTCCAGGGAAGAGGGAGGTGGTAGGCCTATTGCCGGTTGCGCAGTCCACATTTTCTGAACCTTATTCACTCATCTTCTTCCGCTGTTTGTACCTTTCTTCCCATCAAGCTTCCTTCAATATTTTAAAATAAAGTGAGTGCTGAATCTTCTACTTTTAGTGTTTACACCCTTGCATGCAATGTGGGATTGCATTTAGATGGAGGGAGATGGCGTGTTTGGGTTTTATTCTGTTCTATCACATAGAAGTGTGGACTTGGTTAAGTTTCCGTCCCTCATTTGCAAACTGGAGACAGTGATTTCAGCCTCCGTGTGAGAATTAAATACTCATAGGAGGCATCCCACACTGAAAAATGCATTGATTTTTGAGGTAAAACAGACATGATTTGCATAACATTAGAGCGTTTTATCAGACCCCTACCAGATGCCACGCACCACGCTTAGTGCTTGATGCTATCTTTAATCCCCTTCAAACCCTGCGGAGTCCCTGGCTGTATGTCAGGGCTTCAGGTGGAGACACTGAGGCTCAGGGACACGGCTGCATCATGGGCACAAAACGAGGGGATGATCTGGGCTTTGTTTAAACCAAAGTCTTCCTAATGCCGTACTTGGGCTTCTGCACCCTTGAGGTGCTGTGTGTTACACTCTCAGGGTAAAAAAAGGCACAACCTAGCCTGATACTTTGCAGACCAGAGCTCCCCTGGGTTCATCTGCATCAGCCATTTTCCTTATTGTAAAGCCTGTACATCGTGTGAAGGTGTATCTGTGGAAGCAGTCCTTTGTTTTTTTCAGCATTGTTTACATTCCAGTATTTATGTGGGGTTCTCTATTATGCCCTACCTTGCAACACGTTTTTAGAAAGAAGAAGCTAGTTGCTTCAGCCTCTTCTAAATATGAAAATAATGAGCTCTCTTCTTCTTCTTCTTCTTCTTCTTCTTCTTCCTCTTTTTCTTCCTCCTCCTCCTCCTCCTCCTCTTTCCTCCTCCTCCTCCTCTTCCTCCTCCTCTTCCTCCTCTTCCTCCTCTTCCTCCTGCTCTACTGATATTGAGATTAAAGTCAAAAACCTCCTCCACTCCTCTAATTATCTTCCCCATGAGTGATTGTTTTGCCAGGTTCATCATCTTATGATAAGGTTCTGCAAAGCACATTGATTTTTACTCAAATTCGACAATGCCCGCCCTGGTGTTCGAGTTGATATTAACTTAAATGTGTGGTTGATTCGAAGTGCAGGAGCGGCTGGGCCTGTTTGATTTGGTTCCCAGATCCTGCTTTTGTCCCAGTTTCTTGTGGAACTGGAGAAAGGATTTAGGGATCTGATAATCCATTCTGGGGCCTTCCCTCTTCCACATTTCTGGAATGTCTGGGTGTGAAGGGATTTACTGGAGGCTTGGGACTTTCCTGGGTGTGTGTGCTGGGGTATCGTGTGAAGGTGTGGGGGCTTGGAAGGAGATGCACTTACCTATTTTCTATATAGTTTTCACTGGACAAGTTCAATTGTACTTATAACTGGAATGGCAAAATCTTCCCTGCCCCTCCAGACCTTTCCCTTTTGACCAGAAGGTACACTCTGCCTCTCCCCAGCCCGATAATTCTAGTACCCACCCGGCACCATACGTACTTATCACAATATTAGGCAAGAAGCTACACTTTATGTCAACTTTACTGAAACTTTCTGAGGAAATCAGTGGCCACACCAGGTCCTGGTCACTAATCTCAAAGACAGTGACACAGATAGGAAATTTAGTCTTACAGTGACTTTCTGTTGAAGCTCCCTCTAACCCTCACCTTTCAGACTTTGTAGTCTCTCAGCCGCTTTTCCAATGGGAAGCTCATTATTTGGCAATTTCCTCTGAAATGCTATGATCCTGGGAAGTGACCCTGGATTGATCCTCACTAATCCTATCAGCAGGGGCATTGGGCCTGTCTATCTCTCATTATAATCCATTTTTCATCTGGGCTAAATTCTTTAAGGAAAGGGGACTGAGATAGCTGGGACCACACAGGGCTGTATCAGACAGCAGGGATCTGGTACCCATTCAGTCCTCAGGAGATATCTGGGTATTCTACTGGCACTTAGCCCAGAGATGACTAGAGCTGGAGGCACTTCCAGTCGCTTCATTTTCAGAACTGGACCTGAGAAACTGGCTAGTCCAGTGATGGCAAACCTATGCCACGCGTGTCAGCACTGACACACGTAGCCATTTTCGATGACACGCGGTCGCATACCAGAGAAGTATGGGGCAGCATGCCGAGAAGGACGTTTCATCCTCGGCTCCTGCACGGCCAGGTGCAGTAGCCGAGGATAAAACATTTACTGTAGTGTAGACACTCTGTGTTGGAGGACTGTAGGCCAAAACAACAGAACTTCGGCCCAGAGCATGTAGTTCTGGGACTTCCGGTTAGGCCATTTTTCTCAAAGTGACACACCACCTGAGTTATGCTCATTTTTCTTGGTGAATTTTGACACACCAAGCTCAAAAGATTGCCCATCACTGGGCTAGTCCATCATGTCTGACTTAGAAGAAGAATTAGGGAACAGTGTCTTGTACTGAAAGAGTGTTCATGTTTATTTGCCAATATTACTTGACAATGGTTTTATCCATGAACGTCCAAGTAAAGAGATCTTACCGAATGCCATTTCTGAAAAGGACAAAACTATTTGCCATTTAATATATATATGCAAGAATAAGGACATGAGTATATTTGCTGTCACCCGTCTGTAAAGATGAAAGAAGTCTTGGTGTAAAGGATGATGGACTGGGAGCCAAGAGTCTTGGGCTTTTGCAATGCTGGTGAGAACTGAGTCCTTGGACTTCTTCATATGATAATTCGATGGGGTTCGTTCTATGGTTAACAGAGTCGTATGAGACTTTGAGTAACTCTGGAGCCTTTTACAGGCAGAATAGATGGGTTAAGGTGGTGTCCGTAAGTCTGGGGGGAGTGATAGTGTGGACCAGTAATTAAAGGGATGGTAGGAAGATGAATACCAACATAGAGAAGGAGCAGGGACCAGTAGTTCTTGAAGCAGTCTTTTCTAAGTGACCCGTAGTCGTGGGCTTGGTGATCCCCACTCAGATGGGTTCTTGCTTTCGTTCTTTCTGCTAAAGTTATCAGGAAAAGAAAGCAGAGGCCAGATGAGGGGCCACCCAAGCGGTTCCCAGAGCTATTTAAAGGGTGATTTAGGGCAAGGGTTAATGGGCGATTCATAATGGGTTCAGAAGTTGACCTCCGCCCATAAGAAGCATGGTGTTGTATCAGTCCCTGGGGCTGATAGTGAAGGGACATTCTTTTGCAATGACTAAGGGCCTGGAGGTGATGTCAGGCTTGGGACGGGAACAACCACAGACTTGTTTCGGAAGGAGGCAATTGAAGGAAAATATGAGAACTCCTTCTTAATATATATGGAAATATCATTAAAGAAGTGGAGTTCCACACTCTTTCCTCTACCAGACATACCGGGCACTGGGTTTCCAGGACACAGTCCTCTTCTGTATAGCATTTTCCCTCTCCAGCCAGAGTGGGTTTTTGTTTTTTTCTTTATTCTTTTTGCTGTGGGTTCCTCTGTTCCAGGATTCCCACCAGCTGCCTTTTCCTCTGGGTTTGGCTACTGTTCACGTTTAGATGACAACCTCCTCACCTGGCTATCTCCGAATGGTCGGTTTGACCCAGTCCCATATAAATCATGTGCATTCTATAATATTATAGGAGAAACTATTTAAAAATATAAAACACTATTTAAATATTAAATGCAGAAATATAAAAAACCAGAATACTGTTAGTATCTATCTACAATTAACGGGGCAAATGTACTCATTTCATCTTTACTCCATGAGTCTTCTTTATTCCAGCTGCTCCATCATAGTGGATGGCCCTGTTTTATGTCACTGAGATTTCAGATCACAAACTCTAAAGCAGTGTTTGATCTATTATTTGTTTTAGGGGGGCTATCTGTAACCCCAGCTCCTTTATCCCAGCTTCTGGTGATTTTACACAGGATTCTGGAGTCAGATGGCATGTTCAGATTCTGCTCTGTTCCTTACGAGCTATGTGATATTGGGCAAATCTTTTCTATGTCTTCGTATCTTTTATCTTTGTTTTGTCTTTTGTAAGATGAAGATAATAGCAGTACCTATATCTCAGGGGTGCTGTAAAGATTTAAGAGGCAGGAAATATTGGGTTTCTACTAAGTGTCCAATGTATGTTAGTGGTTATAAATATTAGATTCGTGAAGTCCATAAAGAATAACTTTTGGTAGTGTAGGGGAAGCATCAGAATCCGAACACTGAGACAAACCTGAGTTTGAATGCTGACTTTTGCACTGAGCTGTGTGACCATGGATAAAAGTCACATGATTTTTCTGAATTTCAGTTGCATTCATCTGCATAATAGGGCTCACAGGACTTGCCCGCAGCACTGTTGAGGATTTCACAATGGGTGGTATATGGGAAGCATGTATCATAGTACCTATCTTGAGGTTGCTTTCCCAGAGTGCTACTATTATTGTTTTGTTTGTTTCTTAAATGCAAACATAAGCTTGGAATTAATTGCCCATGGATAAGAAACATAACTGCGCTTCAGAGGACACCATTTCCTGTCCCACCATTAGTCTTGCTTTGTGTTTTTACTCATGTAACTTTGAGTGTGTAGCTTCCTTTGACCAAGGGCAGCTGCTGGAGAGGGATGCAAGTCTGAGCAAGTGCTTCTGCTAGCGAAGGAGTTGAGTGTTTTGAGTCTTGAAGGAGATCTGGGGACACCCCACAATGTCCACTACGTGCTCCATCATTTGGAATTGTCTCTGCTCTATGGCATCCACTTCTTTTCTCTTCGTGAGAAGAGCTAGGTTTTCCTCTCATCAGCAGTTGCTTTTTTCTTTCCAGACCCCCTAATTCGTAGGCTACTCCTTTTGAGTTGATGTCTAAGAATACTTGGTAGGTTATCATTTATCACTTTCCACTTTCCGTAGAGGGAGGGGCAGGCCAGGAGAAGCAGTTATTCTCATTGTCTAATGAGTAAAGGCTTTAATTCAAGGTGATATCATTCTTTTACAAATTTAGGGGCCACTAATGATCCTTTATCAGGGTTGAGTCTACTTAGAGTGCTGTGATAAAAAGAATTGTAAAGCTGTGCCTACATTTAACCTGAAAGAATCTTATGATCAGTGAGAGATGCCTGCCCTGGGGGTGGGTTAGAAGATGGGGCTCCTTGTGCTCCATTATTGCATCTAAAGAGTACAGCCGTGTATTCACCCTCAACGCTGGAAGTTTAGGATCCTTTCAACTTTTCTTAGTCTTCCTGGGTAATTTTCTGTACCAATGCTTACATCTAATTAGCCACTTTAAGTGTAATTAAACCATATGCCCAGCATTCTCAGGTCACCTTAATCACTTCATGTACAACTTCATCTCCAGGAAACCTTCCATTAAATAATTAAAAGAGTTTGTTAGAAGAGTTGGGTTACATTCACGAACACCTGTTTATTTGTCTTCCCATTAAATCTAGACTCACCTTTTGTGAATCCATTACATTAATGCTTATTTGTTTGTTTTATGGATTTATTTATTATATTCCCTACAGAGCACTCTTTTCCTGCCATCCTTGCTTGTCTTAGATTGTGTAAGCCCCCAGAAGGCAAATACCATGTCTTTTAAAATTGCATTGTACAGTACTCTGTGCAAATGAGCAATTAATTCTCTAAACACTGATGGTGGGAGAAGACACAGAGGAGCTGATGATATCTTAAATGATTTAAGTGATGTCTTTAATGTTTTTGTTATCCCCATTTTTATTTCTAATAAAAACTGTCAGAAGAAAAATGAGATAATGTTCAAAGTTTATTGATTTTTTTTCTGAATTAAATCAGTGGTTAAATTAAAATTATTATTAAAAAATCAGTCTTACGTCTTTCTGTCTATATCCATAAAATGTTATTGTAAGACTCCTCCACCAGGCTGTTTAAATTGTTCTCATAAAGTTAACAGGTTGAAGAATGACATCATGGCAGTGAAGAAAGTGAAGGATCTGTACTTGATTGGGTTAGAGGTTGACCAACATTTTCCATCAATGGCCAGTTGATAAAAATATTTCAGTACTATGGACCTTATGGTTTCTGTAACAGCTACTCAATTCTGCTGTTGTAGCAAGGAAGCAGCCATAGATAATATATTTTAAAAAATAATAATCAGGCTGGTGTTCTAATAAAACTTTATTTACAGACATGATTTCATACATAGGTGGGACATAAAAGTGAGACTATGAGACATGGTCAAGAGTGTGGTGGTTACGGGGTGGGGGGAGGGAGGAGAGGTTGGGAGAGGGGGGAGGGGAGGGGCACAAAGAAAACCAGATAAAAGGTGACAGAGGACAATTTGACTTTGGGTGATGGGTATGCAACATAATTGAATGATAAGATAACCTGGAGATGTTTTCTTTGAACATATGTACCCTGATTTATTAATGTCACCCCATTAAAATTAATAAAAGAAAGAAAAACTTTATTTACAAATAGGAGTGGGCCAGAGTTGGCCTGTGCGGTGTGGTTTGCTAACATCTGATCTCGAGGATAAGATGAAATTCCACTGACTACTCATGAAATATATTACTTAATTGAACCAATGGCAAGAGAGACAGTTTCAAAGTCAAGAATGTGAAAATAGTTCTCTTACCTCATTTGTTTCCCAGTTTGGTTACTCTTGGGCATGAAACACAGTTATGCTCAATGAAAGGTAGAGTCCATAGGGGCAGTTCCTAATTCCTAGTGCCGTAGGCACTTCCATTTTTAAGATCCTTGCCATCAAGTGGTCTCAATGTGGGCTGTCTCCTCTTACTATCTCCCAGATTTGGAGAACCCACTGAATCTCTCTGCAGCTTACTTTGTGTTTCTCTCCTGTATAAACTTGATTGTGCTATCTTCCCTACTGTCCTAATATGGTTGTTGGATGGCCAACTGAAATACTGTGCGGGAACATGCACATTTTTATGAATGGAGGAATATTGAATCTGCTTGACCCCCCCCCCTGCCCCCTTCTTTCTCTTAATCTGAGCATGGTACTTGGTTGATATTTTTTTCTTGGCAGATTTTTGTGTGTGATTTTGAATATTTAAAATTGGATAGTCTGACCTGTGGTGGCACAGTGGATAAAGTATCGACCTAGAATGCTGAGGTCACTGGTTTGAAACACTGGACTTGCCTGGTCAAGCCACATATGGGAGTTGATGCTTCCTGCTCCTCCTCCCTTCTCTCTCTCTCTCACTCTCTCTCTTGCTCTCTCTCTCTCCCCCCTCTCTAAAATGAATAAATAAAATCTTTAAAAAAAATGTCAGCCCCTTTCAAAACATATTATTGGATAATTGAATGGTTCTTAAGTTTTGGTTTACAATAGACTCGTCTGCAGCACTTTTAAAAATCCTACTATCTTGGCAACATCTCAGATGAACTAAATCTGATTATCTGGGGGTGGGATGTGGACATTAATATAATTTTTAAACTACCCCAATGGATTGTTTCTATTGCTGCTGTAACAAATTACCACAAATTCAGTGGCTTGAACATCACAAACTGATGATCTTACAGTGTCATAGGATCCAGGTGTCACGGAGCTGAAATCAGCATGGCAGCAGGGCTGTGCCCCTTCTGGAGTCTGTACAGGAGAATGTCTTCCCTTGCCTTTTCCGGGCTCCGAGGTCAGCAGCATTCCTTAGTTCATGTACTCCTTTCTTCCTTTCTCAAATCCAGCATCAGCAAGTCACCCCCTTATATTGCATCAATATGTCCTTCACCTGCAGGCCTGTTTCCCTCTGACTGACTCTTTTGTCTCCCTTTTTCCTTTTAATGATCTTAGTGGTTACATTGAACCCATCCAGATAATCCAGGATAATCTTCTACTTTAAGATCAGCCGATTAGGGACCTTGTTTCATTCTGCAACCTCAATTTCTCTGTGCTTTATAACCAAATATATTCTCTGGTTCCAGCAATTATGGACAGCTTTGGGGGTGTCCATTGTTCTACCTACTGTAACAAGTAATTCCAATTCTGAAAGGCAACAGGGTATGAACCCAGACTAGCTGGAACAAGTCATCCCCACATGTGTTCTATTGATGGCTAAGGTAAAAGCATTCATTCCTTCATCGAGTTACTAATTCATTCATTCTTTAAATATATAGTAAGTTCCTCTTGTGTTTTAGGTATTGATACTTGGGATATAATGGTGTGAACAGGATAGCCTAGGCGTGGACAGGAAAACATTTAAATACGGAAAATGCAGGTGTCTTGGTTCCTCATTAAAAGGATCCTTCCCCAAATTTTGAGGTCAGGTAAAGATTCCTAGAAATGACGTAGGAATGAGGTAGGTAGAGAATGCTGAGTCCTGATAGCCTGAGCACACCTCCTAGGCGCTTAACACATTATTTCTAATGCTTACCACGCACTCGCATGGTGGGTGCTATCACTGTCACTCTGCAGATATGAAAACCAAGTCTCCTGGAGATTACATAACAGTAAATACCCTCTATTATTCTAAGAAATAATGAGACATTGGAATGGTCGTCTTTCCTTTAAACATTGTGCTAATTTATCATTCTCTTCCAAGTCTAATTTTCTTTCTGAGAAACTAAATAAATAAATAAATCAAAGAGCAGGAGCCTGATTTAATCTCTGTTGTTGGGACCTGCACAGAGCCCTGGGAGTGTTCAGCTTTATGGTTTGTTTTCTGTCTGAACCAGGAGAGCAGCATGTTCTCTGTGGAGGTGCAGTCAGTATTAATTTTATTGGCATGACAGGACTCCCAGCATGCAATCAGTATGTTGCCATTGGCAACACCGTAGTTCATCTGAGTATCCATGTAGATGAGATATGAGGGTCTGGTGTCTTCTGGATCTGAGCAGTGAAGGGCCATGGCTATCATTTACTAGCCTGCTGCTCTTTAGGAGGGTCAGCAAGAGAACTGAGGGCCATGCTCTTTCCTTACTCTTTTTTGCATTAGGCCTGGCAAACCTATGGGGTACTTCACCGTGAACCAGTGAGTCACTTGACTCTCACAGGTAGCCACGTTTTTCCTTCAGTGCTTGTGGGTGCTGGGTATCTACTGGATAGTTGAGAAATGACTAGTCTAGGAACCATTGCCTATATTCTTGTCACAGAGAGAAACTAAGTCTGGTTCACGGGTGAAGGAGAGTGTAGTGAACACCTGACTTTGCTGCTGATCTCAGTACCTGTTTCAGTTTTGCCTCAGTCAACTCTGGCTCCAGGTTGGTCCCCAAGGCCTCAGTGGCTAGTGGGTACCATATTGGATAGTGCAGATTAAAGAGCATTTCCTTCACCACAGAAAGTTTATTGAACAGTACTACTCTAGGGTATCTAGGAAATATTTAAAGGAGTTCTAAAAGATCTCTGTCAGGTGGACAACAGGGTCAGTAACCTCTGGGTATCAGCATATCAGAACTGAAGCAGACTTTTCATGCCAGTAGCTCTGTACTACCTTACTGGTCATGAGGTAGATAATGAAATTCAGAGATAGGCTTTCACTCCATCTGTTCTGCTACTGAAGCATAGAAAGTGGGGGAAGAATACTAACCATATGACCCTTAGTCATATGGTGGGACCACCTGTCTCTCTATGCAGGATCTACCTCCAGAAGAATGTAGGTGGTGGCTTGGCATGGGAGTAACTGTGGGCTATTCTAGCCAAGTAAAGCACTGCTACTTCTTCACATGTGGCCCAGATCTAGGGATTAGTACTTATCATATAGAGGGCATAATAAATCAGTCAAATGTGTCAAATTAGAAAGGATCACTCTGCTTTGAGATAATTTTCAAGTAATAGCTAAGTATCCACTTATAACCTAGTAAGGAGTCATTATCATTTGTCCATTAGTAAAGATTTTTAAAGGACTCCAATTTTATTTCTCTCGTCTTAATGGAAGTTGATCTTTACATTTTGATCTCAACTTTGCAATGGTACTTTATAAGTATTATATCCTACCATCTTCAGAGTCATTCTATAAGGAATGATAGGCAAGTATTGTGATCTGCAGTAAACAGGAGAGGGAAAAACAGTGCCTGAAGCTTTATCTTTCCATCCAAAGCAGGGGTTGATCCCATATCTCTTGGCTCCTAATATTGGTATATTTCTAACAGACTGTAAAAGAAAGACAACCTTACTTATTTGAGAAATGAATCTGTAATTACTACTCCCCCGCATTGTTTAGAAGGCTTCCCCTCTAAACAGTTCATGCTAATGAGGTCTTACGCTCTCAAGAAGGATGTCAACTCATGAAGGAATCAAGGGAATCTAGCAGACATTCTGTGAACTCATTTCATGCATGCTCAATATTTTTGTCTCAATATTGAAGTAATAGGAGATAATGGAGTTGCTGTTCACTCACCTGTTAGGGGCAAAGTACTAACAAAGTGTAGGCACCTACAATGGGTCTTAGTTTGCTTACTACCAAAAAACAGGTATATGTTCTACCTCTGCGTTAGGTGATTAAAGTGAAGGAGGGTGTTATTGATGGCCTGTGTTGCAATCTAGTGTGATAGATGCCAACAAACACACGTGAAGCGAACGGTCTTGCTCTAGTCTTCAAATAGAGATCAATGACTATTTTATTTGTTCAGCCCTGCCTCTACCTCCATCATGAGGTAGCCGGAATGATTAATGATCTGTTGGGGGTATTAATGCTTTGTGTTTTGGTCCCCTAATTATAGAAGCAGATTGGAGCCAAGTTTCAGAGTGGGTTTGGGATTGAAAGATATTTAAAAAGCAGGTGATTGGTCCAACCTTCCACTTCTTTCAATTTAACCATAAATCAATTGTGAATGATTTTTCCACTGTAATTTTTCATAGGTTTTGAACTTGGGTAATGAGCATCCCTGTCCCAGAGTGCAACGGTGATTTTCCTAGATGTTATTGGAAAGAAGATGAAGATTTATGAAGGGGCTTAGAAGGAAATATATTGCCTTTCTTCTTACCCTCTGCTTGTTTTCCTCCTCCTCCTTTTTTGTATTTCAACCCTGATAAGTCTCAACTTTCACTCATGGTATATAGTGTTTGGGAAACAGGAAGGCTCCAGTGCATCTTGACCTACTTTCCAGGGGCTGTACAATTACAAGTGAGAAGTTGATACTATAGAAAGTGGTACTAAATTCATTCCACACTGAGGGGGAACATACGGAGAAGCAACGAGTGCCTTTGCCTGGGCAGAACCATTTCTTTACTTATTGGCTGAGTATGTTGACTTCAGGTTTTCTAAAAATACAGGGCAGCTCAAGGTGTTGCCACTACCCAAGAAGCCACCACAATGACTGTTCAGAAATTTCTTAGGAACCCTGAGTGAAAAGAGAGGTTTAAATTGGAATTGCTTTGACGAATTTTCTTTCCCTAACTGGGACTGCAGCCTGCCCCACTGTGGGTAATGTGATATATTCGTGCCTGATGAAAACCTCGCTTTCAAGTTGTGGAAAAGCACAGGTTTCTTTATATTTGTGTAATTTTTATATCATAAGGATTTTAAGATTGGCAGCAAAGAGCTTGTTAAAATAGACACTTTACTAAAACTCAAATGCAGCAAATGCTCATGTTTACTTTAATACCAAACCACATGGAAAGATCCACTGGACTTTTCAGATAGTTAATTTTTCTGTAGCTGCAAGATGGTTTGAAGCATTATTTATTAGAGCAATATATTACACTTTATTGTATTTAAACTCTGAGAGTCATATGTTGACAGGTTTGCATTCTAATTCTATGAACATTTGGAAGGAATGATTCTGTTCCTTCTCTCCTTCCTTCCTGATTTTCTTCCTAAAATATCTGTTGATTCATTATAATGTATCAAAACACTAAGCTAGTTCTAGCTGGCTAGGTGATGGGAAAGGAAGGTGATTTTGAAAATAAGATTCAGTCCTTGTCCTCAAAGACCTTATGCTCTAGGGTGTTAGATAGCTCACAAAATCTTTGGAAAGCCCTAGGAACCAGGGTAGGGTGCCATGTAGGCAGGAGTGCCACCTGCCAAAAAAGGTGCCAACCACAGAACTTGCCCTAGCGGTAGGCCCACCACAGCTGGTTTACAATATTGGGCACAAACCTCTGCCATAACTGCCACAGGAGAAAAAAACCCCTTGATACCACGCTTTCAAGGAGAACCAGTCTCCTCAAGAGCATCAGTCACCTAACGTTGCCTTCTGATTCATTTCAAACCTCGCAAGGGTACATCAGCTTGGCAAAACCTAGGCCGCATCTGCTATCTCGACTGCAAATAAGTCTGGAAAATGTAGTATTTTAGGTTTTCTGACTCTGCCACATAGGAAGTTACACTAGAATGGTTGGAATATGTATGGAGGAAATGAATCAGTAGTAGTCACCGTGGGGAGACAGACTGGTTAGCAGAGAACCACAGTAAATTGTGTAAATGTTATTTATGCTGGTGTGGATGATAGTACTGTCCTGTGGGAACATCTAGTGAAGGGGGTACCTATTTCAGAGGGGAAAAGGGACATGCAGAGAAATAGTGAAGTAGAGTTACACTTAGGATGCTTGAAGGGTTTCATGGTTGTATCAATCAGGGTAGGATAGGTATCCAATGCAGAAATATGCAGCTGCAAAAACCTAGTGGTTTCTCTCTCTCCCTCTCTCTCTTTTTCTCTTTCTCACATGCGCACGTGCGCGCGCACACACACACACACGCACACTCATGCGAAGTTGGCTCTTGGACAGGGTATAAGGGTATAAATTTGTGAGGCCTGGTGCAAAATGAAAACAAAAATTATTCAGAATTTCAAAATAGTGACGGCAGAATATTAAACCTGGCATAGAGTGGAGGATACTGTGCAGTTGCATAGATCAGATACCCATGAACCTGCGCCTGGGTGGGCCTCCAGGAGACTCTCCACAGCAGCTTTCTTCTATTTGGTAACAGTAACTTAAAGAGCTTTAGTCTGTGGCTTTGCCATCTCAACACAGCCACCTCCACATTTGCCTAAACAGGGCAAAGTAGACAGGAGAGCCATGGAGGAGTTTTTCACTGCCTCTGCCCACAAGTGACACATCTTACTAATTACATTTCATTTTCTAGTGCTGATGACATGGCCTCCCCTGGCCACAAAGAGACTAGGAAGTAGAGTCATCTGTATGCCTAAGGAGGAGGATGACAGGTCATGGTGATTCAGCAATATTTACTCAATGACACAAAGAAATGGGGTTGACAAAAACAGTAAAGTTGCTATTGAAAATACTGTGTTTGAATATTAACACATATAGTGTGGCTTAAAAATTCAAGAAGTATGCTTACTTTTTACCAATCGACTCATATGACCAGAACAATTTAAAGTTTAAAATAGTATTTTGCTAAATCCGAGTACGGCTATAAAAATTAGTAGTAGTAATGAAAAACTTTGGAGTTTGAGTTAAATGATTTGAGACACATCTTGTCTTAAAATACAAAATTACATTTATTTTATTAACAACAGATATATATGAAGATTGACTGAATAAAACTTTCCTCTTGAATTTGTTAACTTTTTCACTGATAAATGGACTCAAGTATGTATGCTTAGACAAAAAATTGGTATCACTGAAATTGTTCTAAATATTTTTATCTGCTTTTGTGAGATATTCTGAATTATCTTTATCTGTTGGGGGCTCAGTTATGCTCACATTTAAATCCACTTCTGAAATGAGGAAATAGATGTTAAAAACAAAAACAAAACCTCACCCTTTGTGTTATTAATGTCCTGTGTCTATTACTCTTAATAATTTTAATTTTAGACTAGAACTTACTGATGTGTTTCAGACAATAAAAGGAGCTCTGAGCAAAGTGGATGCAGTTCACAGTAGACTGGTGGGAGTACCTATCGATAATTACATTTGTTTCTTTCCAATGAACTATTCCTGATGTGCACATTTAATGTACTTCTTTGGTTTTACTTCTTTAAATTTAATTTTTTTTCTTTTCTTTTTTACCATATTTTTCTACTCCAGTTTTGCACTACTATTATAACGTTTTATTTTTATTGTGTATATGTGTATTGGAAAGAACACTGGATTCGAGAACAAAGCATCAGTATCTCAGCCCAAACACTATAAATGGCTGTGTGAATTTGTATCCTAGCCTGTCCTCATCTATAAAATGGGAATAATGATTATGATGCTGAATATGGTAATTAAGATGATGAGTGATTGTCTTTCCAATTCAACTTTATACCCCAGAGTCCGAACCAGAGGTGGGCAAACTACTATGGCTACCAAACCAAACCTGGCTTTTCGCAGGATATTGTAAATAACATTTGATTGGAACACAGCGATATGCATTTATTTATGTATTGGCTGTGGCTACTTTCATGTCTCAGTGGCAGAACTGAGTAGTTGCAACGGAGACGGTGAGGAAGCAAAGCCTAAAGTATTTTCTCTCTGGTTCTTTACAAAAAATGTTTTCTAATACCAGCCTAGATGGTCACCAACTATCTGTTTTGATTTGAGAAAATTTAGGAATATTACCTTACAAGATATGAGATTGCCTTTAAAGAATTGGTATTGTATACTGTGTCCAGAAAATCCCCAAGGAAAGCCTACCCAGCTTTGAGCTGTTGAGAGCGAGGTGGAGCATTGACCTCTTCATTCTTGAAATGCTACCCACAGGGCCACTGTTAGCAGAGCTCATTGCAAAACCACAGACTCTGTGCAAAGCCACATGCAAGGCATTTGCGCAGATGTAAATTGTATTAAGACCTGAGTATAATGTGAATACCTTAGTTACTTTATGAAATTGTTCAGTCATCTGGATATCTTTTACTGTGTTTACCAGGAAATATGAAATAGAGAATTGGGCAATTTTCTTGTCAATTTGATCAATGTAGACTGGCAACCTGGAAGCCTTTAGTTAAAATATATATATATATATATATATATATATATATATATATATATATATATATATATATATCCCCCCGCTCACTTGTTAGAATATATTTATTTATTTTACTAAATTACCTAGTCAATTACTACAATTTTCCAATCTGTCTTACCACTGAAGGCTTAGCCAGTGTGAATTTTACATGGGGCTGGTACAACTGAGGTCTGTTCCCAAAGCATAAGCTCATTCAATATAGGATGCATGTTTGCTTATTCATCTGCTTGCTTGGTCCTTTTGATCTGTAGCTTACATTGTTCAAATTTCACCGTTAACCCTTTGAGTAGCACGAACATTCATGTACATCCTCACTCAAAGAGTTAACAAAACACTCACTATTCAAAGGGTTAAACCAATCAAACACCACGGAAAAAAATGAAAAGAAAGGAGTGATATTGGTATGGAAAACCAAAGAATGAAGGATTTGGAGAAGGGAAGGGTCAGGGGAAAAGGCGTGGCTAGAGGTAAGCAGGTAGCAGAAGACCACAGGTGGAAGCTCTGGAGAGTTTTGTGGGGTAAGAGGAAGCAGAAGCAGCCAACGCTTTGAAAGGATCTATCAATGGGAAAGGAATGGTCATTTGGCTCATAAAGATAGGTATGGGAGCTAAAACCTTTAGAGAGGGTTGGTGGCCAGTAAACTTATGTTTAAGAGTAATCAACCTGAGCCTGACCAGGCAGTGGTGCAGTGGATAGATTGTCAGACTGGGAGACAGAGGACCCAGGTTCGAAACCCTGAGGTCACTGGCTTGAGCGTAGGCTCATCCAGCTTGAGCACGGGCTAACCAACTTGAGTGAGGTGTAGCTGGCTCGAGCGTGGGATCATAGACATGACCTCATGGTCACTGGTTTGAACCCAAAGGTTGCTGGCTTGAAGCCTAAGGTTGCTGGCTTGAGTCCAAGGTCACTGGCTTAAGCAAGGGGTCACTTGCTCTGCTGTAGCCCCCTTCCTCCCTGGTCAAGACACATATGAGAAAGCAATCAATGAATAAGCAATCCACAAACAACTAATATGTCTCAACAAAGAATTGATGCTTCTCATCTCTCTCCCTTCCTGTCTGACCCTTTCTCTGACTCTCTCTGTCTCTGTCAGAAATAAAGAAAAAAGAAAATAGAAGTAATTAACCTGAGAAAATAAAACTGGTTGTGAATTCTAATATGTCCTGGTTTAAACTTGAACTGGTTCCATCAAGTTCTACCTGGCCAGGTGTGGGCATTTTCTGATCATGCTATAATCTTCTCCTTTTGGTGTTCAAGGACTTGATGGGTATCCTTATCATTAAACAAGGTATTGTCTATATGGAGTGGGCAGAAGGGGTCACAGGCAAAGTTACAGAACCCAGACAAGTGCCATCCTTGAGTGAACATTCACAGACAAACACCATGTGTCCAACTGTCAGTTGATGGTCCTCATTGGCATTAGTAAAAATATGTCTGGATATTGGTGTACTCTCTTCACCCCAGCTTCTCACTGGTATGGTACTGGCTTTTGCCACCAGTACTAGTTTCTGGGTCTCACACCTCCTTCCTGTTTACACAGCTTCTCTTTTTTTGTTTTTCTTGCTAGTTTGTGCAAGTGGTTTGTACATTTTGAAGGCTGGCTTTTGACCTTAATAGTGAAGTGCTGCTCAGTCTTTGTTTTCCACTTTTCCTAAGGCCGATTTGTACTCACATTCTAGAAAAGAGCCCTGGGGGTTCCATGGAAGGAATTGTGTGAGAAGAATAAAACTTTAAAGTGCTGTAACCTGCCCAGTGTGGTTGTTAAATTTGATGATTTAGAGTTTATTGATGACTTCCGACATTGAAGGTGGAGGAAGCCATGTCTTAGGACCAAGGTTCAGAAAGCGTTCAAAAGAGTTTTCTTGTTGATTGTTTGGTTGGTTAGCTGTTTATAGAGATGAAGTTATAAACGAATACAGAAAGGTACTAGAACATTACAGAATGAAAGGAAAAACCACACAGAGATTCAGGTCTATCACTCCGAGTTCAGAAGGCATCTGTCATGATAAAAGCTGAGAACCTAGGACAAAGAAGAAGCAGGGCATTAAGCACTGTCCATTGAGTCAGCTCCTGAGAAGTGAGAGTGAGAGAGGTTACTGGCCAGGGGGCAGGAAGAAATTCCTACAGAGATGTTTTGCAAATGACTGACATCCTTCAAAAACCCATGCTTCCTACGAGTGACCTTTCTTCAATTGTAAGAGGCTTTCAAAAATGTGATGAGTGAATGCCTGAGGAAATAGCAGTTAACTTGCATCTTGAAGGAAATATAGGTTAGCTTGGCAGCTTTGAGGGAATTTGAGGTCATTCTAATTAAGAAGATTTACCTGAGCAAGAACAGAAGTGCTATAAGTCTGGCATATCCTAAAGACTTAGCAAACTGGTATATTAAAATCAATGCTTTCCAGGAGTTGTTATGTGTTCTAAGAGTCTCAGTGCAAATTTGATTGTATTTCTTGGACATTTTTTTTCCCTGAATGTAAGTGCATAAACTATTTATCAAGTTAGTTTATAAACTTAAAGGCTCAGCCCACATTTTGTATCTCAAAATGCAGACCACACTGGTGGAATTCCAATCCTTTGGGTATAGTTTTAATGAAATGTTTTAATTCTTCGTTTCTCTTCCCCTCCTTCACTAAAAAGCTTCTTGGCCTAGATCTGTGCAGATTTTAATGTACACACTAATCACTTGAGATTTGTTAAAAATGCATATTCTGATTCAGTAGGTTTAGCAGGACTAGGGACCTGAGACTGCATTTCTTATGAGCTCCTTGGTGCTGCTGCTGTTGCTGCTAATCTGGGGACCATATTTTGAGTAGAAATGGCTAAATGTAAGGACAGGAGTTTGGTAGCAAAAAGGGGTTGAGTTTTATACTACAACCAAAATTGCCTCTGTGGTCTGAATTCTGGGTCTAAAACTTATGGTGACTTCAAAGTTGTGTGACTTAGAGAAGTTGTGTAAGCTCTTTGAGCCTTGTTTCCTTACCTGAAAAGTAGGAATAATGATGTTTTCTTCACATGTATCCCCTAATGGACACTGTTGGGCAAATGAGTTTTATAATTTGTGTTTTTGAATTTGCTCGCTTTTATTGTTAAAAATGGCACTGGTCTATGAAATTGCTAATTACCTCCTGCTTGAGAAGGGTCATTGTTATGCTAATGTTTGTTGGAGGAGGGGTTTCGCACCAAAAGAGTTTTAAGAGAAGAAGGAGAAGAAGAAGGAAGCCATTTTTGCAGAGAAGGAAGCCAAGATGGCAGGATGCTGAAGGAGAAGCCATTTTGTGTAGAGAGGAGAAGGGGGAAGGTGTGCAGATGGGGAAGCAGAGGTGACTGAGACTGGTGGGGGCCTTTGATTTTAGGAAAAAACCGGAGAAGATTCTCCTGGTTGTGGAACCGGAGAATGTGTAAGTGGGTTTGGGAGCCCTGTATGTGTTTTCTTGCCTGCCAGTGTGAGGCTAGAATAAAGAAATGGCCCACCATTATTTGGCTCCACTGTTTCTTTACCATCTGCCCAAATCTAATGTGAACCTGCATGTGCATGACTATGATGGCCGTGGCCCCCGGCCATACAGACAGCTTTCCTCCTGCCTCTGTGCTCACTGTTTTATCTCCAGCACTGAGCACAATACCTGGCACATCACAGATACTCCGTAAAGATGTATTGAATGAATGACTGAATGGAGTTACCAAATAAATGGGTTTTATTTTAAATGTTATGATGTGATTAGAATATGCAGCAGAATACTTAGCCCGAAAAGACATTTCAATAAATGTCGGTTCCTCCCCTTTTCCTCCTTCTTCCTTTGAAACAAAAAGCTGACTTTGGATGTGTGTGTTGCTCTGCTGAAGCAACAACATACATAACAGGTATTCTCTCTGTGATTCCTCAGTGAAGTAACAATTACACTTTAGATAATAGAAGTGTGATGGATGGATGAGGGAGCAGTTTCCAATGTTGTTGTTGCACATAAACGGACAGGGGTAAATTAGGCAATCACTTCTCACAAATTGATCATCTAAATATATGCATGTGTTTTATCTGCTGCTGGAGCTCTGGGCAGGAAGCAGTTGTCAGAAAATTCGATGCATTTTAGAATTCAGTGGATTCAGAAGAGACTGGAACCAGGTCCGTAGCTGATCTGGGGAATACAAATTTGACAAGTCTGGCTCACCAACTCCTGAGATCCCTGCTTCCCTGAAGTGTTAAAATTTGAGTTTATCGAGTTCGGTCCTTTCAAAGTGCATTAGAGGCATAAGTTATATGATGTCACTTGGCTATTGTATGTCAACTGTAATTGAAAAGTTAAAAAATAAATATTTAAAGTAAGAAGAACCACTTTTAGAAACACAAAGAAATAAAAATAAAACAAAAAAAGAGTGAACATTAATTCATATAAAATTTGACTAAGTTTAATTAGACTGTTTTCCTCACTTTCAGTGAGTCAACAACATTTCCTAAGTACTGACTATGCCAGAAACGAAAGTAGATGCTGGAGAGATGGGCAGAGCCAACCTTTGCCCTCCAGAACCTGACTCTCTAGAGGGGAGGAGGGAGACAGAGGAAATCAGGAAAACGGACTTTGGCTTTCAGATTGAAATTGGCTTTCAGAAGAGCAGTCACTAAGATTAGTTATCATTTATTGATTAAAAGGACTTAAAACCAGTTCTGTTGATTAAATGTAACTATGATTTTAGAGCAATAAGTCTGTTCCTAAAAATGTGCTAACTTTAAAAAATATTCTTATTTTTAAGCTTATGATGGCGGAGAGTTTGGCTCTTCTGTTCACCATACTGTCTTCATAACTTTTAGTGACAGGTACATGATAGGTGCTCAATAAGTACTGTTTGTATAATAAATACAATTTGTTAAATGTACTCTTAGTAAGCCCTGGCCCAGTAGCTCAGAGCATCATCTAATACACCAAGGTTGAGGGACTGATTCCGGGTCAGGGCACATACAAGAACCAACTGATGAATGCATAAATAAGTGGAACAACAAATTGATGTCTTTTTTTCTTTCTCTCTCCCTGAAATTAATAAATTTAAAAAAATTTTTAATTGTACTCTTAGTGAATTCTTGTTAATGATGACTAAGGACAAATTCTGTGTTTTACCCAGGACTATTATAGTATCATTTCTCTATTGTATACATACAGTGTGTAGGTCCTCACCATAATTTATTAGTTATGGTATAAAAAAGAAACATCCACAAACTTTGAAGCTATTTTTTATGCTAAGCACTTACATAGGTGCATCAAAAGATTAGCTGTAAATAGCTCCATGGACAGTTCTTTATACAAATGGTTCTCTTCTTGACTTAGTGCTTTTAATTTTTATAGTAGCTGCCACTGCCATTAGTGGCAGTTATTATATTCTGAAGTGTTTTTTGAAGTAATATTACATGGTTTGTGTTTTCATTTTGTTCCCAAAGCTGATGATTATGAAACATATTATGTTTTAGTATGCATTGCTATTTTATAAACCTTGATGGGCTCCCCACCACTCAAAGCCACCACCTACTGATCTGGTGTAGTCCTTCTGCCACAAAGCATTCAGTGCCCAAAGCAGGAGGTAGTATAATGCCAGCAGCAAACACAGCTATCATGAAAGAGAAGGAAGAGCATGCAGGCTAATATGAATCCCAGAAGATACACAGTTAGCTAAGCCATGTGACTAGCTGAAAACTAGTGGACCTGCGATGATCTTCAGATCTAACAAATTAGAATTTTCTGACTTTTATCATCTCTCTAATAGGGAAGAATTGGTGATGAAAAGCAAAATAGCGATTCTATTTTATGCTTCCAGTTAACTGAAGATTAATCTGATGCAAGCATTGTTTGGAATAGTAGTCCCTCAATTCATTTGCACTCATTAGATTTCAAAGATCCTATAATGGTGTCCAGGATGCAATAGAAAATGCACTATGGTCCTGAAAGGAATTTCTGCACAAGTGATGTCTCCAAAAAATCACTTGTTACATAAATGATCTTCATTTGGACAGGTGGTAAACTTAGTTTTGGTGTTAGACTTTATTTGATTGGGTAACATGGTAGTTTGTGCTCTTTTTTATCTCTGGCGATGCGAAGATACTTTGATAGATTGCACCCATGAACAGGTGCAAATGGTTTATGGGTTTTTTGGTAAAATGAAATGAGTCCTTGCAGTGGCAAAGATAGGGAAATACATTTTAATGTAAATTATTAGTCAAATAATTTTAAAAAATCAATAATGGAAAATAGTTTTTAAGAGGTTTCTCCTAAAAGTATTGTGTATTGAGAAAGATATAAGCCTTAAGAGAGGGAGAAAATAAAGGGCAGGGTAGAAAGAGAGCCAATTAATTTTTCTGAGCCTATTGTAGGATGAGTTAATGACCATGCCTGAATAGGAAGGCATGAAGGGAGAGGGTCTACAGGGCAGGCAAAAATAAAGCATTGACCAGAAAGCCTTCTCTGTGGTTCAGAATACAGACCCTACTGCTGGGATCACAGATTTTCTTGATGGTGGTTAGTCTTCTAGGTACATTAAAACACACACACACACACACACACACACACAGAGCGTAAATCTCATCCTAGTATATTAATAATGAAGAATGCATTTTTTAGAAAAACTTTCAGAAAGTGAGGTTTGGAATGACCAGAGTAATCGAATTCCCATTATTTTTCATCTTTGCCAATATTATTTCAATAAAAAAGTGATTTTTAAAAATTTAGTGTAGGAAAGAGTTTTCTTTTTTCTTGGCAAGCAGTAACTGACTATTTTGGTAGATGTTTGGCATATAGACAGTGCGGTACCTTTACCTTTTCACCTTCAAAGAACTGACAATATTAGAGACAAACAGAAAATCAGGTGGCATGCATATTGACTTTATAAAGTGTATTCTAATAAGCAGCTGCTACTAGACAGAAAGACCCAGTATAAAGGCTCCTCTGACTCCCCTAACCCTCCAGCACCTTGAATTGGTCATAGCTGATCTCATTTGCCTGTTTCAGGGTAGGCTTGTACTGCTAGTATTCTGACAAAGGTCAATAATTATCTCAAATAATGTGTTACATTCACTACATTAGGAAAAAAATGCCAAAAGCATTTATTGAATTGTTTTATCTGGCATGTAGTAGAAACTGGTTTTTGACCTGTTGTCATACCCACAAATATTTAGATAATTCCATTATTGTAAAGAAAATGAAGCTATTAGCTCTATTTATACAAGTATATTTGAAAAGAGTGAACAGTTGGGCCTGAAGAACACTTTCACAGGCTTTTAAATGCAATTAGAAGATTCCCAAATAAGAAATCTAGAATGGAAATTTTCTCCTCTGGATGTAAGATGAACATATTATTTACTTTGTGTATCATTCTCTGTATAGGAACAATTATGAGATCAATATATTTTGAGGCCAGAGGGTTTCCCCTGATCATGTCCCTTTCCTAACCCATTCAGTTAACCTTATTTTGGAATCAATTGTCAGCCTATATCCAAAGCTTAGTGTGGATGCTGTCATAATTATCACCTGGCGTGATACCTTCAAAGCCTGAAGGAGATTAAAAAAAGGTATAGTTATAATCTACATGTTTATGTCTTCTTTCTGCCTCCCACTCCACTATCCTTTACTGTGACCTATAAACAAAGTGACACTTATGGGACTTCCTAGACTTGTAACCTTTGAAGAGAATGTTGGAATCATTTTTGACATTTTAGGGCTTGATACACATGACTAACGATGTCCTTCGGAACTGAGAATGTGTTTTGCTGCTAGAAAGCTCTAATGTACTTAAAATTGATGGGAAGAACTAATCTACTCAGGGTGACAAGTCAGTACAGTGAGTTCATCGCAGGCTCAAATTCTCTTTTCGAGACAAGTAGTATTTTATTTTCCAGCACAGAGTAGAGAATTTATGATGAGATTCCCTCAATAACTATAGCCTCTCCCCTTGGCATGTTATGTATAGTATTTTTAGGTTGGGTACATTTCACAGAGTAACTGTCTTCTGTTTAGCATCATCACCCAATGAGAATGAAGTCAACCATGTTCACTGTGAATGGCCTGACTTTGTGAATTGGAAAGTACCATTGAAAGGCTACAAATACACTGATCCTTGAATCATTTCCTCATGCTCTGGCTAGTTTACTGTAAGACCAACATAAATGTGTTTGTCATTATTATTCAAGTTTTTTGTCTATTAACTGAACTATAGCATCTCTGTCTCATTTCTGTGCCTACCCCATCATTTTGAAGCAGTTGGACAAATTGAAAATTAATAATCTGAGTCCATCTCTTTGCCTTTATATTAGTCTCATGCCATAAATCAGGAGATTATAAACTGAAAAGAACAGGGGCCGTGGTTTACTTTTAATTTCCAGCACCTAGAGGCTAAGCTATCATGTTGTAGGCACTCAACGTCGTCTCTTGAACTGAACTGAATGAGCTCTAGTAACTGCATATCACATGCCTTTTTAAAAGATGTTCAGGAACAAAAGAGAGAGATGATGTAGCATTTCTTGATAAATTGGTTTCTGAATATTATTTGTATTTAACTGAAGCTCACATTGAGATGGCTCTTGCTTTGGCTTTGGCAAACCCTTTCAATATTGACAATGTCTTGACTTAAACCACCACCTCTGTTGAAATTTGTGTTTTTCTTTTTTCTTTTCTTTTCTTTTTTTTTTTTTTTACAGAGACAGAGAGAGGAATAGATAGGGACAGACAGAGTCAGGAATGGAGAGAGATGAGAAGCATCAATTGTCAATTTTTCGTTGTGACACCTTAATTGTTCATTGATTGCTTTCTCATATGTGCCTTGCAGTGGGGCTTCAGCAGACCTGGTAACCCCTTGCTCGAGTCAGCGACCTTGGGTCCAAGCTGGTGAGCTTTTGCTCAAACCAGATGAGCCGTGCTCAAGCTGGTGACCTCAGGGTCTCGAACCTGGGTCCTCCGCATCCCCGTCCTACACTCTATCCACTGTGCTACTGCCTGGTCAGGCGAGATTTGTGTTTTTCATGTACACAGTGCCCTTCCCCCAATTTTAAATATTTTAAAATAAAATGTGCAACATCTCAGGGAATTTTAAGTTATATCAATGGAACATGTCCACTGAGAAACTTGAAGCATGGCTATTTTTACCAAATATCTAAATCAGAGGTTCTTAACCTTTTTTGAGGTACTGAACCCACCAGTTTCATATGCGCTTTCACCGAACCCTTCTTTAGTGATAAATAAAATGTGATTTTTTTTCCCCAAGTTCAAGACATAGGTATATGTTTTTTTACTGGTGCACAAAATGAGCCGTGCATGAACATCACCTTGCTCAAAGAACAAAACCAACAAAGTGCAAGAACTCACAACAAATTATGGTATTACTTTATTCTGGCCTCCGCGGCAGAGGCTTCTCCAAACCCCTAAGACCGACTCATCGAACCCCTAGGGTTCGATAGAACCCAGGTTAAGAACCACTGATCTAAATGGAGATGTGCCACTACATTTCCAAATTTCTCAGTCTAACTCTCAGCCTCATCTAAAGAATGTTAGAATCACTGTCTAACAAAGAATAAAAGTAAAGTCATTTGACTGATCAGCCTGCAGTATCTCTCTGTGTTGCCTGGTTGATACCCAGCATCAGTCAGCCCCCTCTGGCGGCAGTCCCCATCTTTACCACACAGAGCTTTTTTGACACATAATATAGATGATGGCTTATGAACGATGTCTAGACATAGCATTAAATCTCATACAATGCCATTTTCATGTGCCCTGTCATTTTTAGGAACATTCCAACCATCTTTGTGAATAAATCTACCAAGGATAAACCTACCTTCGAATTTCCAAGTGGCTAGATATAATTTCCATTGTCCTTTAAGTTCAGAGATAACATGTGCTATTATTAAAATGTAGTCAAAAGAGTAAGAGCTGGGGAAGCTATGAAAGACATAACCTCTTTCTCCCACCCCAGTAGTTTCCTCAGCAGTCTGCATAACCTAAAACCCTGGAAGACCCTTCCCCTGAACCCCAGACCTGAGAAATTTGTTGGACATGGTATATAGCCTGGATTTTACACTCAAGTAAATATGCTCTGTGTGTTCCCAAAAAGGCCAATATTTATATATCAAGCTCACCAAGTTAAATTTACTTTCCCACATTAAGCCTGCATGATGAATGGTTTTATCTTGCCTATTACAGCCTGTTATATCATAAATCCCCAGGCAGGAGAAAGGGGAAAAAACGACTTAAATGAAGAAAACCACGGAGGAACAAACCATTACCATTTAAGATGGTTATACTGAATCACATTTGCTAACAGTAATATGTAAAATACCTTGGAAAACCCATTCACTCTTATTTTCCTTCCATTTTCATTTCTGTTGCTAACAACACCCAGAAAGGAATGCTGATGTAGGGATGTCTGGCAAACCCACATTTCCATTTCCCTGTTCTATTACTGACATAATATGGTGTTCCTTGAACCAATTTTGCTTATATTCTTATTTGTTAGATGAACAAATAAACAAATAAATATATGTATAAAAGTATTTCCATTTTCTAGGTGTAATGCCCCTGCCAGTTACTAAAATTTTCACCTAGTGCTCAGTTTTGAGGAAATTTCCTATTTCTCATAGAGACTTTTTTTCTTAGTTGGTTGGTGTTTTCTCCCTCCACACTTCCACAGGTCATTATATACTTAGGAAACTATTTTAATTGGCTTTGTAGTGAAGGGATTTAAGTAGTGTTAGTGCTCACCTATCAAGTGCCTTGTTCAATTTAAAACTACTCCCTCAGTGATCTTCATGCTTCTTTCTTTTTATTACACAAAATGGAGCATAGGGCATTTAGAAGTTGCATAGTATCAGGGTGCCCAGATCATTTGTATCCCGATCTGGACACTTTTGAGAGTGAAGGAAGGAGTGTTAGTATTATGCTGGGATGGCAGGCACCAGCCAGGACCCTTCTGGGCAAAGCGGGTATGTGGGCTCACTAAGGAGCATGGATGATAATTCTGATTTAAATAGGACTGAAGCATGAGGGGGAGTTGTGTAGAGGCAACAGCATTCAGGTCTGT